>JAPQRQ010000017.1:26099250-26111997 GCA_037367365.1 Apogon talboti | reverse complement strand
ATATATACACACACACACACACATTTTTTTTAACACCACATATGGGCAAGGAACCAAATATGGTAACTTCATTGACCTTCATTTTCTTCATAACAATAAAAATTCTTGAACATTTTCACAAAAGTAATAAAGTCTTGTTATATCCTCTAATAACACACTAAGGTTGAAATTTAGAATTTCAGAGTATTTCTATGAGTGAACTGTGAAGGCTTAAATCTACAAATATAATGAGCTAGATTATCCATAGCTGCATTGTGTTCATGTTTCTGTCACCACTCCTTTTTTGTCTATTACCGGTTCAGGCTTGGGGGCAGATTTAGAGCTGGCGGCTGCCTTCCCCTTCTCCTTGGTTTTGGGCGTGCTCGTTTTGCTCTCCTCTTTGATCGGTGGCTCCCCAAGTGGAAATGCTACAAAGAAAGATTAGGTCAGATTTTTGCATTAGGCATTAATTACCTTGTGCTATACACGATACATACAGTTCCTGAGCCGGAGGCAGCAGTACGCCTGATCCGAACTCAGAGTGACACGTTATTAACCCTGTGTGTGTTGTGTGGGTTCATATGTGCTAGATGGCACTGTTGCACTTCACAGCTAAAACAAACACAAGCCAGAGGTTTCACTGTGAGCCTCACTCGGCTGATCTAAAGAGGCATAATAATCCATCATTTAGCTGACACCCTGCCATTCTGCTTCAACAGCTTTGGTGCGTTCTCACTTAGTTACTCTAATCGCATGTCACAGAGAAATTCATTGTTGGATTTAGTATTGATCTAAATATCAATGTGTTGGTATCATTTTGTAGCTGGACAAACTCAAACAGAATGCCTCTTAAAAGCTATTGTCTGCTAATCGCCTTGAAGAACATTTTAGATACTGAAATATGTGTGTCAAGGGAGTAAAGACTAACGCCGCAGCAGGATGTACAGTAACCCTTCTGCTGAGAGCTGACCAATTCAGCAGCATATACTGGGGTTTAAAGCAGAAATGAATACACAAGCATGCCTTAAACATGCTCTGTATGGTATTTTTGACTGTGGCTTGTTAAACAGCTTGTTAAAGGAGTTTCAAAGCGTGGTTTGGCATGTATGTGTGTGTATCCATATTGCATGTAGGGAGCATGATCAAGGGCGAAGCCTCACCACTGAGACAGAGTTAAACTGGGTGAAATTAATTCACTTTCCTGCCGAGATATTTCCCAGGGCACCAGGGGGCAAGAGCCAACTTCATTTGACTTCCCATTGACCCACTTTCACGAGCTTATTGGAAAACCACAGGATCTTTGTGTGGACACTAGCCTACACATGTGCACGTGGACTAAGACCCAGCAAATATAAATGACGAAACCAAATGTATATACAGAGATGACAGACGAACGGCCAGATGAACACAACATAATTAAACAGAAAATAATCAGTGCTGTTCATCTCACACATGGTCGTCCAAATCATAAATAAATAAACAAAGATTTATCTTCCGCTGCAGTCAAAATACATCTGATATCTGGGTACCAGGCATGTTCGTTTACTAAAGCCTCCCGCACAATGACACCTAGACACAATCACAACCATCTCCTCGCACATTATACACCCGGATTTCATGCTATGCAAACTGAATGGGTAAATATGCAGACTATTATCAGGAGCAACAGGAAAAAAGAATCAGAATTCAATGACAGCAGGCAATCATGCAAACTGTCACCCATGCAGCATGTCTTTCATCCACTTGTGCCGCAATTAATTCATCCCCTCAGCATCCTCAAAAAGCTTCTGCAAATTTCAAAGCCCTGATTTTTCAATCGAACCAATTTGTGCATCGTGATTAAAGGCAGAAAAGCAGAGTTGGTGGCAGAGGACAGGATTATTGCTTCAGCCAACGACCAGTGGGCACAAGAAATCACACTCTGTGATCTGCGAAAGCAGCTGTATTCATTTGGCTTTCATTAGGCTGGTGATTACAGGCCCCTGGCTGGCGGAAGCCAAGAACAAACAGCGCCCGCCTTGGCCCCTGACTCTGCCTACTGAGTATCTGCCACATTTCACATTAAACAAAAATAAACTCTGCAAAAACAAACACAGAGCATATCCTCTCAAATCTGTTCAGAACCTGAGGCTCCAGTGATGAAAACCTTTGAAAAGCAATAATAAAACGATAACACTCCAAATCTCACTATAGGGAAATTTGCGACGTCTGAACCGTGCATCATAAGGCATGTGTTAACCACAGGGAGCTTTACTGGGTTTTATCTGGATGTTCAGAGTCTCATGTTATTGTTCAACATTAGCTGACCATGTTTTTATGTTTTCAGGCAAATATTAAGTGCAACAGTCTCTCTTAGGTCTGTCCAACAGATGTGGCATTCGTGATAGTCTTAAGTTTGTACCTTTCATTTCATTCTTCTCCAACTCTCTGAGCGAATGGACAAAAGCCAGCTGAGACTCATCCAAATCCCAGCTCTTATAAAGCACCTCTGCCTGCACCACATATTTATGGCTCTGTGAAATAGAGACAAGCCAAGTCAATGTAAAACACCGCTATCAGCATATAACACTGTGTAAATGATGACAGACATAACAGCAAAAGAAAATGTACGGCTGACGTGAAATAAAGTATACAGTTAAAGACCGTGTGAGACAACACACCATTTTGTGTGAAATGACAGCTGCAAAATCTGTGCCGTTGTACTGATGATTCAGAAGACAGACAGTGCTCTTAAAGAAAAAGTGCACTTATTTTGGGCCGTTTATGACCGGTGTTGTCCAAGTTCCTTCCAAACTGTAATCCATTTCAGATTACTTGTTAGTGTTATTTCAAAGTAATTCCTTACAATACTACTGTCTCAGAATTGGAATGCGTTACATGAGTCCTGTATTACTTTGGAGCTGCATACAGACTGTCATCATAAATGGTGTGTACGCAGTAGAATAATGAATGCCATTTTCACCCATTGGCTGAACACCAACAGGAAATGGAACTTTCCTGCTGCATTTTTGATTCCTTAAGGTCTCATAGCCTTGCTGTTTTTTTTTGTTTTTTTTTTATTTGAACACTGAAATTATGGGAGAAAACTGTGTTGTAACGCAAGTGCTATTGAACATGTACCTGGTAAAATATTACTGAAAATTATGTAATAATGTAAAAGTAATGCAGAAAGTAATCCGTTCCTGTCATGCCTTACTTTTGTAACTCGTTACTCCCAACACTGTTTATGACCTACAACAGAAACACTGTTAATGTTAATGTTCACGGCCAAAAAGACGACCTTTCCTGAAAGCTATGCACTCCTCTAGTCTAAACATAAACTAAATGCAACATCAGCATGTTTCTCTGAATATACATGTATTAAACCCCTAAACTAATGATAGCATAGGAAGCTTTGCCATTAATCCACCATTACTAAGCGTCAATACTGTTAGTCTAGCTCGTGTCCCTGTGGTGCAAAACAAATCACTGACCCTTTGCTCTAAGTCTTGATCAATGATCTCAGTCATGATCAATAGCCGTTTATTCTGGCCTGCTGCTGATCTATGGGATGTGACATGATCTGCCTCATTACCATCGATATCAGCAAACTGTTGACTTTTTTTTTTTGTTATTGGTGGATCATGTTCAAAAATGTACTTTGGCTCGGTCCTCTGTGGTTAATAATGCTTATTTGAGAGTTCGTACATATTTTTCAAGGTCAATTTCAAGGACTTTTAAAGGTCATTTTCAATTTTTTCCAGCACAGCACCTTATAGCTGGGATTAAATACATACTGTATCTACAGGAATACATATACTCATGACTATTTTTGACTTTTTATCACAATGATGTACATTGTATTATGCTGTAAACATCTACAATTATGTTTCATAATAGCAAAAAGTTTAGAAATTAAAAGAGAACACAAGGTTTTATCCAAAAAAAATGGAAGCCACTTGGTGTTCTTCAAAGGTTAGCATAAAAATGTACCTGGAGTCGACCTGAGAGCACCCACTAGTTTCCTTTTTTGACATAAAGTTTTATTTTTCAAAATGTATCACCTCTCTATAAGTACCTTTGGTTATAAATGCAAGCACTTAAACTAAAATTCAGGCACTTTTCAGACCTTGAAAACACAACAGTGAAATTCAAGCATTTTCCAGGATTTGAAGCACTGTGCCAACCCTGTTATTTATGAGGCGTAAGAACTTGAACATTAAACTGATTGGTTGTTCTCCAGATAATTGCACAGGTATTACTGTCAGTCATCACAGACAAATTAAACCTATATAAAATGTTCCCTGTACTTAAGCCGGACCGTTAGACGGGGGTCTTGAAGCGACGGAGTGACTCATAAATCACACACAAATCACTGCGCCTTGACAAGTACTGATAAGTAAGACAGTAACAAGAAAACTAGCCCTCTAGTTTCAGTCTCTGTTGCTCTCCTCTTTCGCATTTTGTCTGTGTGGGTGTGTGCAAGTTCATATGTGTGTGTATGTGTGTGTGAGTACATGCTTGCAAGTAAGGCGTTATGTGTATCTGGCAGCGAAAAATTGATATGAACACAGGCAGCTAGCAAGTGGGTGAGAAAGACAGAGAGAGGGAAAGTGAGATGCACGCTTGTGTGCGTGTGCAAGTGAGATCAGTGAAGTGTTTGAGCAACAGCAGATACCACGCAGACAGTTGTCAGTGATACCATGGTCTCTGTGGGAGGCTGGTACTGGTCAGATGAAGCCTCTGATTTCCCGGCCACGTCGCTGCCATCATCTCCCTGTTTGGAGACGTCTGATGTATTGACTCCGTCGTCCCGAGTCGTGCATTCCTCCTGGATCTGTTCCTTCTCATCCGTGCGAACGCGGGCTGTAACACAGACATTTAAATGGAGGTCTTATCGGGGGGGGGGGAAGGCGAGAGCGGCCGGCAAATCTGTCCATCTGTCAATGATGGAAGCGCAAAGTGAAAGGAGTTTAGGAGGCAGGTTGTGAAGTGCTTTTGTGTGGAGTGCTTCTGCTGTCTGTCTGTCTGTTATCTAGGCCAGCGCAAAAAAGGAAAAGGCACCTCAACATTAATTCAATGGTCAGTTTTAAAATGTCACATTAAAAAAAAAATCTATATATCACTTGCCTCTTTTGGTGTTTATTCATTCACATAGTTATAAGTACTATTTTCCCAGGTTACCATAGCGATACATGACATTATATTTTTGATGTTTACCACACACTCATCTAAACAATCGTACAAGTTTCTGAACGATGCTGATTTATCTACCTTATACTTCTAAAATGAGGAGACTACACTAAACACAAACTGCATCTGTATTAGTGGATTTTTTTCAATTGACTTAATTTCAGTTTTGCCTTTATCAAATTATGACAGCACGAAACAAACAGGAAATAGGGAAGATTAGCAATTCTTTTTTGCGACAAAGTTAGTAAGGATGAGTTTTTTACCTTCCTGACATGTTTCGACTACGTCTGCAGTTTTCCTCAGAGCGTCGTCTGACATGTGATCACGTCAGGAAATAAGGGAAAGACACAGAAAGAGGCAGAGGACAGAGTAAAGACTGGCTAATATTTAGAACAGAGCTGCTACACTAGAACCTGGTTCACCTCAAACACACACACATCTGTGTGATACCCATTACTTGTGCAACATCTTTATATTTATTATGTGGTTTTGCTGCACTACCTACTGTTTATTTAACTGTTTTTTTTTCTGGGTGGTATGAGTGTAATTTTCAGGGTGTGAATGCTTGTAGTTGTGTGGATGAATGCCTGGAATACAGGCATGTGTTTTTTTGCTCCAGCACCTTTTCAAATATTGCACAGAATCCTGCTGTATCTTTGGAATACAATGTCAATAAAGGCTTTCTAAAGTAAAAGCTGCATTAATTTTGCCAGGTAAAATACAAATAAATAGGAATATACATATAAATAAATAAATATATACAAATATATAAATGCACCGAATAAATAACCTCACAGTCAGTATGTCTGTCCCCTTACTCACTATTATCTTTGGTAAATTCCAAAAAGAGGTCTGTCAGAACAGATTAAAGCACATACTGTACTGTTTTGGCGTAAAGATAAGTCAAACATTTACAAAGCAGGATTTTTTTTTCCATCATTCAGTTATAAAATAAAAAACAAAACAAAACTGCACACCTTCATCGGTCAAGAAGAAGAACACAGGGATTACTACATGGCCCTTTCCAGTTTCGGCAGCCACCTCCTTCTCATGGTCCAGAATGGACAGACGTATCAGTACATCTGATTTAGAGGTCTGGAACTGAACCGTACCTAGAACATCTTCTGTGACCTGCACAGAGTAACTGTAGAGAGGTTACAAATGATTAGACATAGAGTCACAGTGTAGCTTTACTGTTGTTTGGGAATATAGAGCTAATGCCTACCATTTAACAGTTATACACTGTATGTTTAACAAGCATTATATTATACTACTAAACTATACTACATACTCTAGGGCAGGGGTGTCAAACATACGGCCCACCAAAGGGTCCAGTCCGGCCCATGGGATGAATTTGTGAAATGCAAAAATTACAGTAAAAATATTAACAATCAGGGGTGTCAAACTCATTTTAGCCCAGGTTCCACATACAGACCATTTCAATCTCAAATTCTATCATAATAACCTATAAATAATGACAACTCCAAATCTTTCCTCTTTTTTTTTAGTGTAAAAAGTTAACTTACATAAATATATTTACATTTACAAACTTTCCTTTCACAAAAAAAAGGAATAACCTGAACAAATATGAACAAACTGAAATGTCTTAACAGAATTAAGTGCAATTTGTACAATATTCTGCCTGTTACTAAATGTTTTGCGTCTGTGTAGATCCACTGTGATCTGTAAGTTGGAATGAACATGTATAAAAAAGAAGCTGAGACATAAAACTGTTAAAAATGCACTGATCTGGCTCTATAAGTTTCAGGTTGTTCATGGTATTCACATTTTTTAAAGGATTGTTTGTAGATATAAACATTTTTATGATGTAATTAACTTTTTTCACTCTAAAGCATAGAGAAAAGTTAGGGGTTGACATTATTTATAGGTTATTATGTTATTATTTAACTGGTTTGGCCCTCTTGAACTCATATTGGCCTGTATGTGGCCCCCGAGTTAAAATGAGTTTGACACCCCTGCTCAAGGGTATATGGGAAATAGTAAGCCCAGGAAGATTAGAATATATTGTTTCATGATGTACAATGAGCAAAAATGAATTTCTAATTGTTCATTTTAACTCCTGTAATTGTAGCTAAACTTAACTTCTAAGCAAAGTTAATTAACCTTAAGTGTCTCTTACCGGCATATGAGGTTTTTGTCATTGGGAACGTAATAATCTTGAAACTCCTTGACTGAGAACTTGTCAAGTGAAGTCTCATGGGCCAGTTTTGGAAGGGGCTCCCTGGAGCCAATCAAACGCATCCTCCATATGGCGCCCGGCGGAGGCGATTCATGAACGACAGCCTCAGCTACAATGGTGTAACCGCGCTAGAACAGAGATACGTAGACATTACAAAGGATGTGAGTGTCAGTGATGACAAATGCAACTTTCAGTGACTATTACCTCCTATTTTTCATTTGTAATACTTCTATTCTCTCCAGAGAAACAAAAATGCAACCATAATCACAGTGCGTAGATTGTGGAATACCTGGAGAGTTACAGCATTGTTCCAAACTTTAAAAAAATGGCAAAATGAACAATATTATTCATGTAAGAATGTTGAATATGCACAGACCTTATTACACACATACACACACACACACACACACACACACACACACACACACACACTCTAACCTAAAGTGCAAGGTTAGAGTGTGTGTGTGCTGCTGTTCCATGTTTATAAAGTTCATTATTTCTCAGACAGTTCTTAATGTTAGTCACCACTAGTATCAGGGCTCCTACAGGTTAAATTTAAGGCCTTTTTAAGACTACTTTGAACAGAATTTAATACCCATTTCACAGCCTATTTCACAGCCATACTGGTAAAAAGAACAACATTATTCATCTAAGAATGCTGAATATGCACAGACCTTATTGGGTGTATAAACATGGGGGGCAACATTGTTAAAGACTACTTTCAGCTCCTCTTCGGTGTCATTATCGATGACGTGCAGCAGACAGTTGGGAACAGGGGAGTAGACCTTTGATATCAGCAGCATTTCTTCAGGAATCAGGAACTCCTCTCTTAACACACACAAAATGGATTAGATATAGACATATACAAACATTTATGGAGGGTTGCTCGGACAGAAATCTGATTTAGGTGCCTATATAAAAGGCAAACATTATGAGAGTTGCTGAAAAGGGGACATACTGTAAGATATTTAGCCTTGGATTCCCAGATTATTTAAGACAGGCCTGGAACAGAGCAGTCAAAGCAGTAGTCTACAATCTATGTTTACCTGAAGACCAAAACCCAGGAGCTGGAGGAGTCTTGAAGGGAGACTGAATGATCGGCAAAAGTGACTCTGCTCCATTCATCCTGCTGACAGGAGTAGAGTTCTGCTTTCTTTGAAGAGTGGTCAATGATAAAACTATGGAGGAAAAAAATAGAACACCTTCAAACAGAAATGAGGAACCTTAACTCACAAACTGTTTACAAAGGTAATAAATAACTTTTACGTGATAAGAAAAACACATTCTGTAATTCTAGAGTAGCTGATACTGAATGATTTAAAGCTGCATTAGGTATCATTAGCTAAAAATTCAACGATAACCTTCAGCATATTATAATTCAAGCTGTCTGAGACTAAACTACATCACGTCCTCTTTGCTCTGATTTCAGGCTTTGCAAAATATAGACCATGATGGGAGACTCTGATCAACAACAGGTAACGACAAAGAATAAATGTATTCAAAAGCAAAAATATGCACCAAAAGCAGCTACTCTGAACACACATTGGAGTACTTTACTATTAAGCAACACATCCGTCACCAAATGAGCTAATCAGTAGCATCTTGTCACCAGTTAACTATTATATCAGGAAATGTTTTTACTGTCTCAAGGCACCACATGAATATAATTAAATGTGAGTAAAATAGAAAATTAAATCAAGTGTATATGGAAAGAAAGAGGTGGAGGAAGTAAGGGAACAGAGCAAATACTTAGATTATGTCTTGTAGTTAGTGATTTGTGTAGACTGTATTTGTGTTGATATGATTTGTTTTATTGTTTGTAACCTGCCCAGAGGATACAGATGCAATTTAGCAGTTATGCTAACTCTGGCATATTTACATCGGTATTATGTATTATGTTTATTAATGTGCAATGACCCTTCCTAAATAAGGAAATAAAATGTAGTGCAGAATGAGCATACTAATACAAAAAAAAAAAAAAGATAAATTATTAAGGTGTAACAGAGGCCACTTTACATCAAAATAAAGGCAATGCTATACAAGAAATAAGCTAAATGACATATAACAGCATACAGACATGTAGATTTGACAAAAAAAGTAAAAAAAACTAAAAAGTAGCTTAAGACGTACTAAATACTACTTTTTTTTTCTCGCTGTATGTCATGTGGACTAAATGGTAGCTTATCTCACTATATTTTCCATGCAGCTTGTAGAGCACCAGGTGTAACAGCGAGATACTGTAGCTGTAATGACCAGTTGCTCTCAAGACAATGTTAGACGTGTATTAACTGCATTTGGAAAGGCAACATGGCAGTTATTCTACCTCAGTGTGAAACATTATTGGTCTACCTGTATATTCAGTCTACGCCTAAGACAAAGAGGTGAAACTCAGAGTATTAGTTTCCTCTTCCTGAGCTTCAAATATTTCCACATTGGTAGAAAGGAGACGCGTTTCACGTCTCAGTATCAACTAACACATCAACAAGTAGATGTTTTAGTTAAGAAAAGTGCCAGCTTTTAAGGCCTTCCCACCCCACAAACCCACGCTACAACCTCGATACACACATTGACCAAGCCCTAAATGCTCATGCACATGCATACTGTACTTCCCCAGGCAGCAGGTCATTCGGCAGACGCTGCTAGCCCATTGGAACCAAGAAAGGATAAACAGCAGATGGTACCACTGGGAAAAGATGGAACACAATGTGGAAAATACTCCCTGCCTGGCCGCCACAGGCCCGCCGCAACCAGGAGAGGGAGCAGATTCTGGGCATGCGGTGCAACAGAGAGGCTAAAGCGATGCCATGCAATGTACACACAGCATTGGCACAGGTATTACAGGCAGTAGGAGTGGTCTGACTTTACCTCAGATAATCCCACTGTCATTAGGAAGTGCACGCTTAGGGTGTGTGCTGTTGTTCCATGTTTATAGAGTTCATTATTTCTCAGACACTTCTTAATGGGGACATCATTTACAGGACTGCAGCTGCTATAACCCTCCACTGCCTGGACACAGTCTATGACAGAGACTATGTAGGTTGTATTACAAATGCTGCCTTCAGGAGCCATCGCTGTGAGCTGTATGCTCTGGTCTCATGGCCTTAGGAGACAACGGCATTGGCTTGTATTTATCTACACGGCTGTAGTGGACAAACTAAGCCCATATCTCTGTCACCTCCTGTCTCCATCCAGGAGCGAATACAACTCCGGCTCATCACATCACCTCCTCCTCAGAGTCCCCAGAATCCACTCAGAACTTGGTAAAACAGCTTTTTCCAGCGCTGGACCTTGGTCATGGAACAATTTGCAAAACTCACTACAGCTTCAGCATTCGTTCCCCTGGGTGAACTCCAATCTCTCCTGTCAAACTGTCTAACAGAGGTGTGTAACTGCTGTTCGTAAGCTCGTTTAATAGCTATTTTATGTTGTTTTAATTGTATGCAAGTTTTCTATTCTGTTTGTTCATTTGTATTGTAATGATGTGCCTCTTGGTCAGGTCAAATAAAGGTTATATAAATAAATAAACTAATGTCACTACTACTGAAGTCACCACTAGTATCAGGGTTCCCAGGTTTCTACAAGTTAAATTTAAGACTTTTTAAGACCTTTTTCAGACCACTTAGACCAGAATCTAATGCCCATTTCACAGCCTATTTCACGGCCATACTGGCAAAAATTCATAACTCCTAGAATTTAGGAAAATATATTTACTTACTCCAGTGCCTTGATTCCCACCATTCCAAGTCATTTCTCACCGGGGGCTGCAAAGCTAGCGATAACTGGTTCCTAATTTCAATATAAATTGTCGGGTGGAACTGAGTAGAATAAGGGTACTTCCTTTGCAGCTCGGACATTTCCCCAGACACATTTAATCCACACACCCAAACATCCACCTGCGAGCAAAACCATCTACTGATATACACTGTTTAATACCCGCTGATCCACTAATTCAATCAATACATGTAAAATAATTGGTGTAAAATACAGTTTGTTATGTGCAATAAAAGTAGCACTGGGTCTTTATGGGTTAAACACATTTATGGCAGTTTATGGCAACATAACTTAAGACCTACCATACCAAATATAATACCATTAAAAGAATTTAAGGTATTAAATGCAGACTTTTGAAGACTCTGCGGGAACCCTGTAGTATGTTTTTCATATTTCAGTTCAGTCTAATCTACAAACAACGTCAGGAAATGGACTGAGTTTACTTTGATATCCAACAATGTTATGAAATAGTTTAATTTTCATGTTTAATACTGTTATGAAATGGACAGAGTTTACTTTTTATATGTATTGCATTTTTGTGTTTCGTGCAGGCTTAGTCAGAATTTATTTTGATATGTATAGGATTTGTTAAGCTTAGTTATGGGAGCTGACATGGGCAACTTATGGTCAGTGAAAAGGTAGGGTAAGGGGGCTTTTGTGTTTTTGTTTTTTTATATAGATTTTTCTTGTATTGGTTTTAAATGTTGATATTTGAACTAAACAATCAATCAATCAATTTTGTATTTTTTTTTTTTTTTTACCGTAGCAAGAAGGCAGCGTATTTTTCTGCATCCGACTCCACCGCGGGCCACATTTCCAAAAGGATCTTCGACGCCTTCACGTTCTCCTTTGTGCCTGTATGATATGAGCGCACACAGAAAACTAACCATCACTACAGATAAAAGACAATGCATGTTGCTGTCACACACATGAAAAGATGATTGTAGCTGACCTAGTTCAGGGCAGGAAACGGATGTTGTAAAATGCACTTTTACCTCATTTAACGTGAGGTGATAGGAGAATATTCACACCTTAACATTAACTTTCGCACGTACCGCACCAGACAGGTAACCAATGTGACAGATCGGCAGCGACGATGACAGATGCAGTACTGTGTGCTCATGGGTACGGGTGTCTCTGTGCGTACACAGTACATGAGAGAAACGCTGCGAGGAGACAGCTGAATGATAGACATTTCCTTCGCCTACATCTCTGGTGCTCGCCTCTCCTTTTCAAATGGCCACTTTTCAAAATTGATACAGCCGTTACAGAGGCCGAGTCTGGCTTTTGAGAGATGAAGACCTCCTATCATCTTAAGAACCAAAGAGAGGCACCACACGGAAGAAAAAAAAAAAGACAGAGAAAGAGGGAACACAAGGTGAACATATGAAAATAGAAATAAATAATATAAATTGAAAAGAGCGAATGGAAGGAAAAGTATAAGAGTACTAAATTAAAATGAAATGAGATGAATTATGGCCGCAAAGTTAAAAGCTGTATTACCATTAACCCATAAAGACCCAAACATCCATCACCGACCAAAAGCAACTACTGATCTAAACTGTTTAATACCTGTTGATCCACTAATCCTATCAATACATGTAAATAATTGGTGTAAATACAGT
>JAPQRQ010000017.1:26068520-26092157 GCA_037367365.1 Apogon talboti | reverse complement strand
ACACACACACACACACACACACACACACACACACACACAAACACACACACACACACACACACACACACACACACACAGGCCTTAGTTATCAGTGTGAAAGCAGACAAGGAAAAGTACAAGCAGAAGAGAGAAAGAGCCCAGAGCTGCAGGGTGGAGTGATGGATAAACTGATAGAAGAGTACCTTAGTGGAAGAGAATCTGGAGGAAATATAAGGGGAAAGGAGGGAACGAAGGGGAGGTTAAGTGGAGGAAATAATAAGAGGCAGCGAGGATCTGATTGAGCTAAAGTTAGGTGGCCCATGAACAGAAGAGGACAAGACAGTGAAGGGCAAAAAAAGGGCTGGATACATACAGTATGTGTGTGGAATAATAAACAGAATCAGCACTGTGTACGCAGACATGCAAATATATAATCACTGAAAACACAACTGACAACAGACCTTCGACTCTTTACATCATAGTTACCACGCTGAATAATTGAAAAATTCTAAGTCTCCTGGGTTTGGATTCATGTTTTACATAGCTGAGGGGCACCAGTACAACTGCAAAATGTCTTCTTGGTTTAATGTGGAAAAAAAACATTACGCCTATAAATCACAACTCCAAATGTTAAAATATGAAAATATTTACATTAACAAACTATCCTTTAACAATAAAATGTTAATAACCTGACAAAATATGAACAACCTGAAATGATTAAAGTTGTTAAAGAATCAAGTTCAATTTTAACAATATTCTGCCTGTTCCTAAATGTTTTAAGCCTTTGTAGATCCGATCCGTAACACACATGTATAAATAAGCTGAGGCATAATATTGTTAAAATTGCACTTAGGTTTCTTAGGAAATTTCAGTTTTTTCAGGTATTCACAGCTTTTTTGCTTGAATAATTTGTAAATATAAATATTCTCATAATATAATGTTATTTTTTGCACTAGAAAGAAAAAAAAGTTGGGCTTGTCATTATGTATATACTATTATGCTATTATTTTATTAATCCGGCCCACTTGAGATCAAACTGGGCGAGAAATGAAATGAGTTTTATATCCATGACTGCAAAATAACACTACAAAATAATTTTAGGCAAAATGTATTTAATCTGAGTTTGGTCTACTACTTTCCTAATCTTAAACTTCACATAAAGAAAGGTAAATAAGTCTAAAAACCATTGTTTCTCAGACTATGCAGTTCAACAGTGTTAATTCAGTATAACTCAGAATGGCATAAAGCTATTATCCAGGGACAAAAGTGTGTACAGGTGTGTGTGTTTTGTGACAGTTTGAGTGTGTGTACTTCAGGGCTTGCTACAACAGATGACACATGGACTGGTGAGGACGAAGACGATCCGGTGGTGTTCACAGATGTTGCAGTTTTAGGCAAGATAGAGCTCTAAAAAAAAAACAAACAAACCACAAAACAGCAAGATTAAACTATATAATGTACAATACAAATCCGACCACAAACATAAACCTTGAAACGTCTGGAAATGAGCCAGTACATGGATTATGGTCTACCTTAAAGTGAAATTTCTTGAACTGGTGTGGGTAGAGCTGTGGTTTATGAAACACAAAAAGAGTCCTGTAAACAAAAGCAAACAAACAGTGTTAATCTGATGATGGAATTCAGAATTTGACATCATATGTGGGCCTTGTGGCAGACCAGGGGTGTCAAACATACGGCCCGTGGGCCAAAACCGGCACCGCCAAAGGGTCCAATCCGGCCCACAGGATAAATGTGTGAAATGCAGAAATGTACACTGAAGATATCAACAATCAAGGCTGTCAAAAGTATTTTAGTTCAGGGGCCACATACAGACCAATTTGATTAGTAAAATATGATCAGAATTGCCTATATATAATGACAAGTCCAAATTTTTCTCTTTGTTTTAGTGTAAAAAGTCAAACTACATGAAAATGTTTTTTGACAAATTATCCTTGGACAAAAAATGTGAATAATCTGAACAAATATGACCAACATGAGATGTCTTAACAATTTAACAATATTCTGCCTTTGACTTAATGTTTTATGTATTTGTAGATCAACTGTGTAAATGATATGCTACAGCATAATATTTTTAAAATTGCGCTTATTTTTCTCAATAAATCTCAGGTTTTTCATGTTATTCCCATTTGTTTAAAGTATAGTTTGTCGACGTTAACATTTTTATAATGTAATTTTACATTTTTCACTCTAAAACACAGAGAAAAGTTTGGAGTTGACATTATTTATAGGTTGTTATGTCATTTTATGTATGTGGTGACCCCTGAACTACTGTTGTAGACATTTATACTATTTGTGTAGGCACAAGTACATATTAGAGTGATTCTTACTGGAAGCACTTTGCAAAGTCATCCAGATGCACCCAGGTCTTCTTTGGGGTGGCTTTGACACCAGCGGACAGTTTCTGAGTCGCATGTGAAGGCTTATCTCTTGTGTTAGTTTGACCTGAAAACGTATAAAATGCACTCTTATGGATGGGACTAGACAAAATTAATTTAGGTTAGACATAATAGATTATCAACCACACTATTATATATCAAAATTCATTTCAAGTCTATATTACGGAAGGTTTTTGTACTAATAAACATGCTAAGTATGGACAGACTGGGGCTTTTAATGCCACACAACCAGATGCACACTGAATTGGTTGTGAAATCTCCCATCTCAAAATGCTCTGAGTAACAAAATGCCTTTCCTCTTGTGACTCATACCAAGTTATGCTAGACTCAAATCATTATCTTAAACACAGTAAGTTGAATTGGCCAAACTCCCACATAATGGCAGAGTGTAAGCACAAATGCACATCCTTACTCCCACTCACTGACTCTCACAATCTCAATGCATGCAGAGCCAAGCCACAGACACGGGCACACAGTCACACTCTCTGCCCAAAAAAAAAAAACAACACACACACACACACACACACACACACACACACACACACACAGGCACACAAGCAGTTGTTCTGCCCCCGAGCTTGACTGAAAGCGAGAGTCTGATCAGAAAGCTGAGGCGGTGAGGGCCAGTGTCTATGCCGCTGAGCAATGGTGGTCCGCTCACTCAAACTGCAGGTGTTACTAAGCAACTAAACGGGGGCAGAGAGAAGGCAGGGAGTTGGCTGGTTGTCGTAAAGCATAATTTCAGTCCCATCCTCTTCAAAGTGTCTTGGTCAGCCATCGGAAGAATGGCCAGAGAGAGAGACAGATCGTGGAGGAAGGAGATGCAAATGCTTGGAACTTTGAGTCTAATCACATTAATTGGGACTTGCGGCACAGGTGCAGTTTGAGTGGATCTGTACTGGAGACCTTGGCCAGTCTTCATGCATCATTTCCAATAAACCGGGCTTAATGAGCATCTGTGCTTTCTGGTATTTACCTTGAATAAAAGCAATTTTGTGCACAGATAGAGCACGGAACATATTTTATAACATGAACGAGGAGCCCGGCTTTGGAAAGTGAGCGCTCATACCGTTGGAGATGTCACCACTGTCCTTCTTCCTGTCCTCTGCAGTAACCTAGAGGGACGGAGTGAGAGAGGAAAAAAAAAAAGCAAAGAGTGAGAAAGGCATGAACAGCGTGTTGCTGGTGGAGTAACACTGCCAGAGATACGCCTCCGCCCTCTAGTGATTCAGTGCCAGCTGTGGTGTCGTACCGTTCTCACTGAACACAGCCGGACAAGAGACGCGGTCTAATGTGACAAGAGCTGCTCCTCCCTGGTAAAAACACCACCAGGGAATACCAGCTCTAATTTACTTGGACTGTCAGTGACAGATGAGGAGTTACTTTGTTGTTTAGCATGCTCTTTCTCTTAGAGGGAAATTACTCAACAGCTCCGATTTCATGCTCATCTGGACGACACAATGAAGAAATCCACAGAGCTAATTAGTCATCATCAAGTCCCTCAGATATTATATTCTTCTGTCTAGGTTCACATGCAAAAAGTGCCACACTTGTATGAAGTAGCCGAACTTCCTCTTCTTGAACAGATAATGTCCAACATTTTACACAGCTCTGAACAATAGTTATGGTTGTGTACGGTGAGACTTCAACACAACCCCAGCCAAGGCTCTGATGAGTCAGAGTGTGTTTTTGGTGTGTGTGTGTGTGTGTGTGTGTGTGTGTGTGTGTGTCATGACTCATCTGAATAAGTGCCCAGACAGACAGAATGAGGCATTGTGATTGGGAGCCCCACTTGACCTCCTCTCCAGCAATACTGCAGCACTTCCACTCAAACTACAACGTAAATGTGCATATTTGTGATCACAACTTCAAGTCATAGAAGAACTCTTATTTTCTGCCGTTCGTCCGATTACTTGCCTCGAGTGCGGTAATAGGATGGTGAAATAGATTTTACATATAAAAAGACACTTTGTTCAGGGGTTCATTAGGTTGATGGATGGAATAAGGGGAATTTGATCAACCTCGAAAGATTTTTGTGGTAACTTTCAAATAAAGGTTTCTGTACATTTAACCTTTCCTAAGTGATTTATCACTATTGAAAATCAGGTATTGTCCTACATTTAATTTAGCGATCATGTAGATGTTCATAAAAATTCAAAGTAAATTCAAAGGGTTTTTTTTTTAATCAAAACAAAGAAAGCTGAAGAAAAAGTGTTTTCTCAGCTAAATAACTGACAGTAAAATAATTGTCTACAACCACTGTCATTTGTCAAACTGAATGGGTTTTACTGGTGAATCAATTTAGCAAGAATTCAGTGTTCACAACAACGCCTCTAAACATCCAAATAAGACACATCTGAAAAGCTGATATATTGCATTTTAACTGATTTAGTTGAATGTATTGGCAGGGTTAGACGTTCAGCACTATTAAGGACAAGTAAATATAGGTTAATTGTCCTGTCGGTGCCTCTGACCACGGTGCTGGAGTCGGTACCTGAGCACCGTCAGTGGCCGCTCATTGCTCCTCATATGCCATGTGCTAACACTAATGCTAGGTGCTGTGCATGTGTTAGAGTGGTTAAAATGCAGAGACTGAATTTTCCTACAGCGATAATAAAGCAAGTTATCCTCAAGAGCTGTTAAACATTTGAGATCAGTAGGTGCTTTTGGTTGCTGGTGGCTGTTTAGGGGTTAATTTTTGCTCTAAATGCTAACTTTGAGGAAAGCATTTCTATAAGCGTCACTAGCACATATTTAGCCCACTATTATTCATACTCAAAAATACAAAAAACTCAATAACCTATTGGTAGCTAATTACAGTTGAAATGGGACTACAGAACAAGGAAATCCATTGATCTCAGACAGCAGACTGGACTCTGGGAAGTGTAGTTCTCTAGCACAAATTAACTAAAACCATGGAAGGGCTTCGGTGATTTAGTGATTACCAAATTCCAAGCATATTTGAAGATAAAATAGCAGGTTTCACCGAGATCTAATGCTTTAACCCACGCTGAAACTGAAAGAGTGGACCACTCAGGGTATTAGGGACACCATGTGACGCTACAACCTTCTTTTATCCAAAGAGCTGAGAGCTGACAGAGGTTCATTCTGTTGGCTAGAATTGACAGAAATAGAGAGGGGGTCAAAAAAGCAAAAAAAACCCAACCCCTTCTCACTTGATGTAGTCCCCTCAGCACGTGACTCAACATGTGCTTGTGGAGAGCAGAGGCGCACACACACACACACACAGTATAAACGCGGCACACACATGACACATACAAAAAAATGATCTGCATGAGTACATGTGCGCACACACACATCAAACGACACATCAAATTAGCGTGTCCATACTGCCCTAGCCTAACCGCTCTATAACTGGTCACAGTTACACAAGAGGGCGATTAATATGAACTCTATTTTTTCTCTGTATGCTCGGAGTGAAGTGTAATAATGAACCCCCAGGAGATGCAGACACTGATGGCTCACCATCTAATTGCAATGCTTTTTTCATCAGCGCAGTACATGACCTCTCCCTGTATGAAAACCCACGCGCCCGGTTCATCATAGCCACACCAGAGATTCCTAGTTTTCACTGTCTCTGCCTCTGCTTTCATCTGTCTAGCTATCCCTTTGCTTCTATTTGTGCTTTCTTATTTGGTACACTTGTCCTACGTTTGTCTCCATCCCCATCTCTGTGTCTGTCTGTGTGTCTCCCTGCTGCTGCTGCTCTGAACCCCACCCCCCACCCCCTCATCAGCCTTGCCTCGCTGGTTCCCTCTTTAGTGCAGATGTGCCCCTGGTCAGTGGTGGCCTGGCTGGGAGACAACAGAAGTGACTTTGAGACTGGGGGATGGCAGCCTTGTTGTCACTGACACACAGAGATACTCTGATGAGCCTTCAACTGCGAACTTCCAGCGTCGACAGAGGGGCAAGGGAACATGGAGGAGGAAATAATGTGAGGAAATAACAAGAAGAGGCACTAAAATTATGCAGGCAGAGGCTGCTATCTGGGTTTTCCATGGCCTTCTTGACTCTAACTGTGAGGTATTTTAAGACACTACTGAACAAATTGTATTACTTAGGGCTTTACAGATCCTCACAGCGTATTTTAATGAATGGCTTGGGGTTAAGGCAATTAATTTCAGTTCTCTATTCAACATAAGGTTGTTCTGTTAAAAGTAAAATACACAAATTTGGACTAAATAAATTAATTCTTTGCCCTGGGAGACAGTACTCATTCTATATGTACAGTACCTCTGTTTTGTCAGTGCTTTTTGGTGAATTACTGGTGCATTCAGCTGCATCAGGCTCAAGGCCTGCTCGCAATCCAGTCTCCTCTCTCTCAGCGATAGACACCAGGGGGGATCCATGGGAACACTTCCTCTGAGCATTCTGCTTGGCCTCTCTGACACACAGACACAAACACAAGTAACATGTCACAGTATGCACACATACATGCACCACATTATAATCACAGCACATATGCATCTCATGGTATAACACATTCAGAAGTAAACCATACCATCCACCATGAGTCATACATGTCACATTATCAACATCAAATGACACTAGAATAGAATCGCTACTATAACACTGCCTTGAGATTTTTTTTAGCTTATGAATGTGGGGAAGTGTTTCTGTTCCAGGGAAAGAGTGGAAATAAAAAGAGGACATAAAACTGAATAGTGATGATGTACTTTATTAATTCGCATATGGAAGCTGTTCCCCCACAGAGAAGTGAGCCTACGGGGCAGAATCTGAAAGCTTGAACCAGTACTGTTCGGCTAAATGAGCATAAGAGCAGCAGACAGAAAAGATTTAACTCATTTAAATTTCCAGTTTTAGATCATTTCGGTGTACACACAGTTCTGAGGCTGGGTCACCACTGCCGCTCTTGACGCGGTGGGAGAGAAAAGGGCTGCAAACCTCGATGAACTGTTCCGGTTTCGACAAAGAGCTCTCTGCAAAAAAGAGGGGAGGAAAAAAAAGCACATTATTACAACACTGCTTTTCACACTCTGACTCTTTTTTACTGCATTTTCTCTTTTTCACTCAGAGATCAGCTGATGTCAGATATGCCCGAGCCAGCAGCTATTTTCATGTCTAAAATATTGTAGCTAGCCTACTCCTATTTTCATTTCAGGATGCAGTACTGCATGCCCTCTGTACTGGAGGTTCTAAATCTCCTGCATTAGCGCTCGCTTTTCTTCTACTCATATTTATTTATGACATTCACCTACTCTATCAGATAATTTGTGCTTCTCTGTGTCTTTGATTTCCTCCCCTGCATCCTCCCCCTATCGTCTAAAATGCCTGGTTACCCCTTCACCTCTTTTTCTTTCCAAATTCGATTTTATCATATTTTATTTCCTGCCTCCTCCTCCTCCTCCTCAGATTTTCACTCACTCTGAGGTTCATCAGTGACCACGATCTTCTTGCGAGGGCGGATGAGTTTCCACGTGGGCACAGGTGGAGGTTTGGGTGGTGGTTCTAGTGGGCACGCCCGGGTCCTGGTTAGCAAGACGATGTGACTGTGCAACAAGGACAGACTGTACTGACGTAGAAACTCCGAAGAATTAGCCTGCGTGCCCACACACACACACACACACAATGTACACAAATAAAAACATATGAGGCACACATGAACATGCGCACTGAAATGTAAAACTGTTGCCACATTCTTGTACTGTAACACCATAGTCAGCTCAACAGGTAAATCAAGTAAACTGTTAAATTGAATTACTGTATGTTCAAAGATCAGAACATGAAGGTGTCATATACACCTCAAGCAAACAATACCATGGAAACTGTCCTCCAATCAGACGTAGTATCGGTGTAAATAATAAACCAAGTGAAGCCTGTTGAGGAAATGCATCCAACTAGAACACAACATGCCCCCAGATCATAAGCAGTGCAATGTTTCATCTCCATCACCCTCTGTTATGATGGGGCTTCAGAGGCTTCGTCATTGTTAACAACATTACTATGGTGTAATAGAATAACATGTAACATTATAATAATTGTGGGCCAAATACGGACAAAAAAAATCTGTCAAGTATTTAGTTTTTAAAATCCTACATGTTACATAACACATGTTTGGCTCATAAACAGCCAAACATATGATCACTAAAAATAGCCTCTGCCTCTTGTTGGTTTACTGCCATAGTGTACTTTTATTCCTTTATTTAGTGGTACAACTGTTATATATAGTATGGATTGGTACCTGTCAAATTGCATTGCATTTTATTATTATTTTATTCTATTATTTCTTCTTTTTTTGTAGATAGTTTTTGCTTTTAGACTACCTTTTACCATCTGGCCAGGGATAAGAGATTAAAAGTAACCCTGTTCTATGGTTTCTTACGTTTATGTTGATTAGTAAATGTTGATCAAATAAAGCAATGATTACAAACATAAAAAATTCATCTGTCTCCAAGCAGATGAACCTTAAATGGATTATTTCTACCACTGACTCACCTCACGCAGCAGGTCTTCCTCTTGACCTCAACCATATTATGTAGAATTACATTACAGTTTAATTCTAATGGATGCAAATGCGCCTTGTAACAGTATAACTGATGTACAAAACATGTATTAAATTAACAAGTGTTATATATATCAAGTATATCAAGCCAACTAGGGTGAATACATTCACAACTGTCATACCATTTGGCCGAACTCCGTGGACTCGTTACGCAGCTGAAAAGGGTAGTAGGCAGCACACACCACAATTTCAGGGGGGTCTGAGTAGCACAGAATCCAAAGGTAAGCCTAATGTCACGTGCAAACTCAGAAAAACATACAACACAATATGAATATGCATTGAAATATAAACCTACATGAGTCAGACACTGTAAATCTTTTATAGCAGATTCTTATTACTATACTACTGCTACATCTCATGGCCATCAAAAGTTGATGAACAAAAACTAAATATGGTAAATTTGACACCCTGGGGTCATATCATACTAACTCTGGGTATAAATAAGGCAATGACACGGTATCAGGGTTGTCTGCGGAAGGCCTGGTCCTCTTATGGTGCATCATATAAGAAGTATATAGGCCAGAAGACACGGAAAATCAATTTTAAGGACCCTGGTGAAGAGAGAAGAGCGCTGCTTGAGTTATATATTATAAAGGCTACACATTAAGAATTGAACACAGGAGTGGTTCTCACACTACGCAGTGATTTATGCATTCTGATTTATGCATTTCATTGGAATAAAACAATGGGAAGTGACAACAGTGAGAGAGGAAGGATGCGTAGATGTGTTTGCAAGCACAATGTAAGGCATTTCCCTAAAGCATAAATGTTTTGAATTAATACCACTTTGTGTATGCATGTCATCACATTATGTTAATCTCCAACACTTTAATTATTGTAAACAAGTGGGATTGTGGGAGAGAGCGAGGGACAGATTACTGTCAAGAGCAGGTGGGTGAATATGACAACAAGATGCAAAGGAAGACGGTTCATACCGCAGCTAAGTCAGAAAATGTCATTATTTTTGTGTTTTGTCTTTAAACACCGCTTTATAACTTGATTTAATTTTTTCTAGCGATTTCGAAAACATATTTAAGATATTTCTCTTGCAATTTTCATATTTCCAAGGATATTTTCTCCAAACTTAAGGTGCAATCTCAATAAACCTAGACTCTTGACCTGAATTAACTTCCAGTTACCCTTTCTGAGGACACGTCTCAATCCGGCTTTCGTCAGATAACCACACTTGACTTTGGAGGTTCTTTTGCCCTGCGGGAACACCAAATAATTCACCCTGCCACTGCTCCCTCTGCTGGTTTATTTATTGTCCACCATACACGCAATAGCCCTCAATGTGCTCCATAATGCATGAGCTTGTGAAAACAGGAAGTGATGCTTGAAACAACAGGAAAGAGGCACAAGAGCACTGGCGACTGATGCGAGGACTCAGAATCTGAGGTGTTTCACACTATGGCGCAATAATGAATGAACAACTAGAACGGGTAAAAAAAAAATACAATGAGGGACTGCACATGTATTAGCATTACCACTGCTATGAGCGAATGGAACCATTGATAAGTGCAAGTTTCTGTAGGACAATGAAATATTCATTCACGCTCCGCACAAGTTGAATTATGGATGCGGGAGGAGGAAAATATAGATTGTGCATTCACATTCATTTGTACATATACACAGTGTGTGCACACAGACGCAAGACATTTGTAATACAGTAGACAATTTATAATTTTGAAACATCCCGCTCATTAATTAATAAACTGAGCAATAAAGCTAATCAGTGCAAAGACATGATTACAGTCTAATGGATGCATGACTTAATTGACTCATTCAATTTAACGGGCAATCTGAGGGTGTAATTGAAATGTATGTTTGCGGGTGTGATGTATGTGTGTGTGTGACTTGTGTTTCCTCCTGTGTTGGTGTCTCTGTGTGTGTGTGTGTGTGTGTGTGTGTGTGTGTGTGTGTGTGTGTGTGTGTGTGTGTCTGACAGTGGAGTACTTCTGACCTTTACTTTTTTTCCCTGGCTCTGGGAGCTGGTTCTTGCTTTCAGTCGGCCTAGAGTCTGCACTTTGAGCCTTTGACTCCGGCTCACTTTCATCTGGGTGGGTTAATTTGAGAATGGTAGTTTGTAAGAAATCCCAGATTTTTTCCAGGTTTGTGGTCCTGAGGGGGATGGGAGAGAAAAAAAAGTTAAGTTAGAGGCAACAGGAGACAGTAGTAACTATCTGAAAATGTTGTCTGGACATTAACGATAACATTAATTACTCACATATAGTGTAACATCAGTGCAAGCTGTTATGCTACATGCTATATTTGCTCTGTTTGTTGTTTAATGTACAAATGTAAGTATGACTGCTGTGACATAAAATGAAACCTGCTTTTCTATGTCTGTAAATGTAATCTCTCTAGTTTATTGCATCCTTTGGAAGGTTTTTGTTTTCTAGGTATCAGAGTGGAAGCTACAGACAGAAAGACGTCAATTTATTTCCTCAGGTATTGGATACAAAATACAGATAGCAATAATCAGAGAAAAAATGTGCATATTGGATCTGATTAATCTGACACGGCAGCTAATCAGTACATCCCTATAAGAAATCAATCAAGTATGAAACTGGAGCCAACACACCAGTGGCTGTTTTCCAGGCTCTTTGTAAGCCTGATTTATGGGCCATCTCAACACACTCAGGCTGACAGCATGGTGCGAGGTGGCAGCAGTGGGTTTTCTGGCCATTATTTCAGCTTATTGTTATCAGAGACAGCACAGTTAATCTTTATGTGTGATTGGGATCAAATGCATAGAGATTAATGTATTTATGACGCCAGTGAGCGACATAATTTTTCTGTGTAAATGGACATTTTACCTATTTTGTCCTGATCCTATTATTCTAATGTGTTGAGAATGTGAAAGTCTGCGGGAACATTTCCCATTGTGATTTGTGTCTCCAGCTCGAGATCTAGTTTAAATAACAGCAGGCACTTTACTTTTTGTGGTAGGTCTTCCTTCAACAAAATGCAGAATAACCAACAAGCAGTCTCTTATACAGCAGCTGATAATAATGCACCAGAGAATAATGACAAAAATAGTCATACTCTTTTCCTTTTCAACTATTTTTTCCTGTGGTACAAGTGTCAGTCAGAACACTGAATAGAATGTGTGCTTCTTTATTAATGATTAGCACACCACCATAGTGTCATAATTAAACACCACAGTAGGAGATGATGTAAATAAAAAGTGAATGTGCGTTTGTGTGTGTGTGTGTTTGTGTGTGTGTGTGTGTGTGTGTGTGTGTGTGTGTGTGTGTGTGTGTGTGTGTGTGTGTGTGTGTGTGTGTGTGCGCACAAGACTGGATGTGTCGTGAATCAATCTGAAACACAAACACAGCCATGCACACACTGGCTGTATGTGTTGATAGATTCCCCAGGCGACCAGCTAACAGCAGCTAACCTGCTGGGCTAGAGAGAATAACTCTCCCCGGCTCCACTCCAAAACAGTGTTGCCCCATTAAAGCTCCATCACTGACAAGCTGAGATGCTCCTCACTGTCTCCTTCCCTCTTCGTAACATGTCTCCTTGTTTACACTGTAGACCTCAGTCGTTTTCAGCCAAAAGAAAGATACACTGTCTTGCACAACAAAACTTGACCTAACAGGTAAAATTCACCACTTATCGGACTCTGTGAGTGCACTTAAAAAACACAAATTACCATAAATTAGGCTTTTGCTCGATTCAAAATATTCGCGGTCTGCACAAAAAAAAAAAAAGTCACCTCCTGGATTTAACCCTTTATTGGGCAAGTGACTATTTTTGGTCATTTCCACAAACATCAAATGTGGGGCCAATCCCATGAGGTCAAGATACATGTTGGTTTTTAAAACACTATACAGTGATTCAGAGAGATTTTATAGTCATTTTGAAGCTGTAAATAGTGAATATGAGTGATTTTTGTCAGTCTATGACCTTATAACAGTCGTTTTATTGCATGTGTTTACTTTTTATCAAGTGCTGCTCGGATGTTTAATGGCAAGAGGAGGAAGACTAACACTAAGGATGAAATTTAGAATTTCAGAGTATTTCAATGAGTGCAGGGTAAGCAAATATGTGAATGTCTGCCATCAGATAATTACTGCAGTGATTATTATGTTTCAGCTGCAACAAGTTCTTTAACCCTAATCCATGCAGTGAGTACCTTCTCATTTCTAAAACAGCCATCTGTTTGTAGAGAGCATAGATTGGACTGTGTTTCAACAGAAAAAGGTCATGTGGTCTGATAAGTCCAGACTGACCCTGTTCCAGACTGATGAAGTGATTACCCATCATGCCTAGTGCCTACAGTACAAGCCCGTGGGGTCCCTGTTATGATCTGGGGGTTACTTCAGTTGATCAGGTCTAAGTTCAGTGACGTGATGTGTGCATAAAATTCAGTTTCCTAACTACTATTTGATTTTTTTCTTCACTGGTGACACAGACATGTTCCAAGACGACAATGCCAGGATTCATCAGGCTCATTGGGCTTGTGTGAGCGTGGTTCAGGGAGCATGAGTCATCGTTTTCACACATGGATTGGCCAACGCAGAGTCCAGACCTGAACCCCATTGAGAATCTTCGGGCTGTGATGGAGTAGACTTTACGCGGCGCTCCGACTCTTCATCATCAATGTGACATTTATCGTGACATTGCATCAGCAGTATATGCCATAAACAATGCCTCAAAGAATATGTCCTGTAACCAAAGCTAAAAGTGGTCCAGTGAAATATTGTGTTTGGCTGGGCAGTGTATAGGCTCATGTTTTAGGGCATGTGAGTGCGTAGGAGTTGGGAAAGAAAGAGCTGTGTGTGTGGAGTAACCCAGTGAGGACATTACCTTATAGGCCTGATTTCTGGAAGCCAGCCGGTGAGAGCGTGGATGAAGGTGAACTCGCCTACCTCTCCACAGACCTCCAATAATACACTGGAAGATAAACACAAAAACAACGGCAACGGTTAAAAGAACAAAGACAAACGTACGCACAGACACTCATATCAACATTTGACTACCCTCAGACAGAACTTGCGAGGTTGCGGTTTCAATTACGGAAAAATCTGCACACAATATGCTTTCCCTTCATCCGTTTTAACTCCTGGGAGGACAGTTGCTAGGAAACCAACAACAAATGGAAATTAAATTGTTCTCCTGTCCTCTCCTCTAACATATCGAAAGGATGTGTGTGTTTTCAGTTTTCCTTTCCTGTCAAGCTACAGAATGACATTTAACTTGGATGAACTCTAGCACGTTTTAAAAGCTTGTGCGCAGTCATAAATATTCAATCAGTGGGCTCTTCAAACAGACACTTAATAATCATAATCAGCTAGTACCTTCATCCGCCTGTCTCCGTGAGTTAATGTCAAGGAAAAGGCTCTGCTTAACTTTTAGAAAGAGAAATATATTGCACAATGGAAACTTAATTGCAATTCCGGCGCTGCTTTTTAAGAATGTAGGTATGTGAGCGTGAACATATTCATTCAGACCCAATTTTTTTTTTTTTTTTGTTGAAACAGATGGCTGCAGCGCTCTAATTGGTCCTCTTGGGATGTGTGGCAACTTATTCCACAGCATTGTTAAGACACCCCAGGAAGTCAAATCAATACAGCTTGATCAGTAATACCACAACCTATAATCAGTACAAAAAAAAGCAGCTTTTTTATGAATAGACATTTCTTTGCAGACGCCCAAGCAAAGTTTGGTAGTAGTTCTGAGCAGAGTTTTCACTATGACTAATGAATGATTCATGAGGAGAGAGGCTCCTTTGTTTCCTGTCTTGAATGAAACATTTATGCTTCGACCTTCTGCAGACGTAGAACAGCCACCTTTACGCACGCCATGTCGCCCCATCGTGGACATGCACACTACCTGTCTGTCACCAAATTCAACACAGCCCAGGGCGGAGGTTAGGTCACATGAGGGTTTAGCCGAGTCAGCAAAAGGCACTCAGCAGGGTCCGTATTTAAGACCTTCAAAGTAGTTGAAATACAATGTCTGCCAGGAAACTTACAGACACCACATTTGCATATTAAAATTCACAGCCAGTGGACTATTCAATATGCTATATAAAACCAAGGAAAGTGAATGTTTTGACTTTTTTACATTAAGTAATTGTCTTGATTGGAAAAAGCAAAATGCAACAGTTTTTCAGATACAGTTTTTATTTTATTTTTTTTTTATGGCACGTCCTTTACTCTTGTCCCCTACAGAGGACACAAATGCATTGCTGGGTCTCAGGAGGATGACACTGCTCTTGCCAAATGTACAAAGTGTACAGAATCCAGTGATGGACTGCAACTCAATACTCTTACTGATATACTTGATTTACTTATATTGCTTGTACTTTATTTGGGTATTTCCATGTTCAGGCACTTTCCTTCTACTCCACTACATCTTAGAGGTAACTATATTACTTTTGATTCACATTTTATTTTACATTTGAAGATCCAGATATCCAAAAATGCTGATTGTGAATAAGTGTAATAAACTCTACAGTCTTATAAAAATCCTCCATATTAACACAGCTAAAAAAATGGTTGCTTTTCTGAGCTAATGAAAAGTTTATTTTTTTCATTTTTTTTTCCAGCTTAAAACATATGATAATCTATATTATATGATGTATTGCTGAAGATTGTACTACCCAGCAGTACATAAAATAGTTCAAATTAAACAGCAGTAAAATAGGTTTTTTCTGATAATATTTACATACTTATATAAGATTTTGAATGCATATACATATATAATGGGGTATTTTCACAGTATGTTATTAGTGCTTTTACTTCGCACCACTGTGTGAAACAAGGCATTAGTACAACTCTGTGTTGTGCTTTATATAAGCTGGGTTTAGTGTGCAGACTCTTAGTACAATGGGTTAGTGTACCTACTGTGTAGTTGTATTTTCTTCATGCTCAGGCTGCATGATGTGAACACACTTGGACTGAGACAATAACACTCTGTTCTTAAAACCATCTTACTTTAAGACTAACGTCGGTTTCCTAACACCTTGAGGTAATACTGAGATGCTGACAGGTTTTCTTTGCAAAACTTCACAGTGACTTACTTGGTATTGGCCAGTGTGATCAGTGCCTTGGCTAAGAGCATTGGCCACAGCTCCGACGGGCTCGTGGAGGCAGGTAGAAGCAGGTTATTCTCTTCATCAAATGGCATTGAATCATCGATCGTTAATTTCCTCCAGCAACCCTTGAAGACAGGAAAAGCTCACATTTAACAGTTCCTGAATAAACCACAATAACAGTCAAAAACTTTTACTATTATGTACATATTACAACTGGAAATATGTCAAATTCATTTGATCAAATTCGACTGATTAGTCAAGGAAACTGATGAAAAATGACTAAATCACAGAATTGAGATAATGCTTCTGGAGATGTTTCCTGTTCAACAAAAATTCAAAATGCAACCTGATTTGCTTCTTGGAATATACTATAGACACACAGGGTACGCATTTTTTTTTTAATTAGATTTTTTTTTTTTTTTTTTAATTTTTTTCCACAGGTAAAGCAAGCTTGCAGGTGTACAAATGTGGCCAGTATTTGTACAGAGATTTAAGTTAGAGTGTGTGTGTGTGTGTGTGTGTGGGGGGGGGGGGGGCTATGCTATCACTTGTGTTATTATTTTCCATTTTGTCTCAACTTGTTCTACTCAGTTGTAGTTTCGCTGTGATTTTTTCCATAATATACACCCTCTATACCATTGTATTATTCAGGGGGGACTAAATGTGTTTCTGTAGACACACATGGTACTTAGTTTTATTATAGATAAAGTATTTTTCAGCAATGTTTTGCCTTAGGGTCTTGAAAAAAAAAAACTATCAATAATAGGGTCATTTCCTGGCCCTCTTGCCCAGCTCTCCTGCATACAGCTTGTATTTGTGACCTTGGTGGGTTTTTTTGGCCTATACAGTACATCTAAATGACAGGTCCCACATTTCCAGAGCAAGCTACCTAATAATTGATTTTAGAACCTTGTGTGATGTAAGTGCTCATTACATGCTGTGTCTGGTTTGGTCAGTTAACAGGCTGTGTCACACTGCTTGTGTGGAAGAAGAGCACAAGCAGGGAGTAATCTGACAGACTGTTCGCAGCTGCGCCTCAGCCTTATCTATCAGAGCAGTGTGCACATGCCATGCCAGCAGACTCCCTTGTTTGTTCTCCCACTTTCTTGTCTAACCATCACCTCGAGGAGATTTCTGAAGCAGTTCGCATACGGGGTAAAACACAGGGCAAAACGGCGAGTTTAGAGGAGGGAGGAAACATGTGAGGAGATGCCATTTTAAGTTGGCGAAATAACACTGTGTGGACACGAGAATGGTAGGAATATTCACATTTGTGTTATGTAATAAAGGAGTAGGAGAAAAAAAAAGATTGGCAAGGAACAATGAAGGATCAGATGAGCGAGGGACAAAGCTCATGGGCAAAGAAACACGAGGGGGGGTGCTTAATGCCATCTCAACAACCATCTGTTAGCGTGCTATGGTTGGCACGGGGTCTGCTGCCTACAACCCTGTCATGCTTGTTTGTCAAAGCAAGAGACACAGCGTAACTGAATACTATCTGTTTCAGCTCTTTTTTTCACTCTCACTGTTCAACGTTAATGTACAGGTGGGTCATTCCCTGTCTGTGTTCCAGTGTCGCTGCAAACGTATGTTTAAGAATAATGCAGCATTGTATTAAGTCCACGAGGAGCATTTCCCCACGTTCATAGACCTACTGGGCGTAGATATCCAGTCTGAACATTGTCCTCTGAAAAGCAGCTGACTCCAGTTAAGCCTTATCTATTCATCAGGAAAAGTATGAAGGCGAACCACTTTTGGAACAGCAGTGAGACTGATTGATTTGGGCTTTCAGTGGATAAGGATTCCTCATCCCTTCCCCCTCCCATCCTCCGTCCATTCCCATTCCTCTCTCATCTGTCCTCTGGGGTCCGCTGAGCAATAAAATATCGCCTTGTATCGTCCATTGCAATAAATATGACTTCTACTGTGTAAAATATGCCCAAATTGGCTACATTACATGCATTTTTCATACATTAAATGTTCATTGTGTGAAATTAAGGAGGCTCTAACTGCAGAAACTCCAGTGGATCCCCCTAAAGCAGGGGTGTCAAACTCATGTTCGTTCAGGGGCCACATACAGCCTAATATGGCATAAAGTGGGCCGGACCAGTAAAATGATATAAATAATAGGATAAGAACTTATAAACAATGTCAACTCCAAAGTGTTCTCTGTATTTGTGAGTGAAAAAGTAAAATTCCCCAATGAAAATGTTTAAATCTACAACTGTACTTGAACATAACATGAACAAACATGAACAACCTGAAAATTCTTAAGAAAAATAAGTGCAATGTTAACAATATTACGCCTTAGTTTATCATTTATATATATGCATCACAACGTACAGATCACAGTGGATCTACAAATACACAAAACATTTAGTAATAGGCAGAATATTTGTACGATTCTACATACTTCTCTTAAGACATTTCAGGTTGTTCACACGCTTGTCTGTAAACACTTTTGTATAATTTTACTTTTTTTACACTAAAACAAAGAGAAAAAATTGCTTTTTTCATTATGTATAGGTTACTATGATAGTATTTTACTGGTCTGACCCACTCTAGATTGAATTGACCTAAAATGATTTTAACGTCCTTCATTAATATCTTCAGTGTAATTTTTACATTTCACAAACTCATCTAAGGGGCCGGATTGGACCCTTTGGCAGGCCGGCTTTGGCCCCCGGGCCGCATGTTTGACACCTGTGCCCTAAAGGTTTCTGTTTTCATTATTTTGTAATCACCTGAATTTAAGTAGGCATGTGAAGCATTTATATCTAGAGGTGTCAAACATATGGCCCATGGGCCAAAACCGGCCCGCCAAAGGGTCCAATCCGGCCCCTGAGATGAGCTTGTATAATGCAAAAATTACACTGAACATAATACAAATCAAGGGTGTCAAAATCATTTTAGTTCAGGTTCCACATTCAGACCAATTCGATCAGTAAAATACTATCATAATAACCAATAAACAACGACAACCCCATTTGTTTTAGTGTAAAAAAGTTAAATTACATAAAAAGGTTTACATTTAAAAACTATCCTTTCAAAAAAAATCTCAATAACCTGAAGAAATATGAACAACTTTAAACGTCTTAAGAGAAGTACGTGTAATTGTACCAATATTTTGTTGTGTGTATTTGTAGATCCACTGTGATCTGTAAGTTGTAATGCACATGTGTAAATGATAAACTGAGACATAATATTCTTTTTCATGATTGTTTATGCTTATCACATTTTTGTCATGTAATTTTAAATTTTTCACTCTAAAATACAGAGACAAGTTTGGAGTTGACATTAGGTTACCATTTTTTTCAGGTTATTCATCTTTTTTTTGTTTGGATAGTTTGTAAATGTAAATATTCTCATAATTTAATGTTGCACTAAAACAAAGACAAACATTTGAACTTGTCATTATTTATAAGCTATTATGCTATTATTTTAATGATCCAGTCCACTTGAGGTCGTATTGGGCTGAATGAGTTCGACACCCTGACATCATAGTGGACTGTGAGATGAGGGCTTTACAAGAACTGGCAATCTGCCTTTCACCACTAGACGCTGATACACGCTACTATTATCACATTGAACCTTTCACTATCAAAATAAAAAGCACAGTAAATGAGAACAAGGAGGCTATGTGTTGCTGTGTTTGTGTTTGTATTTTTAGGCTTACCATCCAGTAGAGTTTGACCACGTATTTCCCGGAGCTGTTGTATTGTGGCACATGAACTTTTGCAATCTTGCAAAGTGAGTAGATGTGCTCCCAAGGCCTCCAACCACCGTCTTTTACACAAGCATTCCCACAAAGTGTCCAAACAATATAGATCTCACTGATTATCCACCTCATCAGCTTAAAAAAAAAAAAGGCAGGAGAGAAAGAGTGATTACATGTCTAATTATGAACCACTATGTCAGTCTATTGGCTGAATGCCCAAGTATCTGATCTGTGATTCATTTAAGTCAATACAGCACTGAAGCGTCGTCTGAGTGGATGTCTTTTCTGTCAGCCAAACGTGACTAAGTTTTACATCTGCATTACACTTTCCAGGTGGTGAAAGGCTTCTGAGATGTTAAATAAATGGAAAACTAACCTCACTGCACATGAGATGATCATTAGAGGAGATTAGGTCAAAGGTTGTTTGGTTTTCAACAACAGTCAGACCCTAAAACAAAACACATGATTTTCATTATAGGCACATTTTGAAACATCCGCCAGAGAATTGAGCAGTTTTACAATCTTACTTTATCCCCCCCTTGACTTAGCAAATAATTTAAACCATTCATGTTAGTGCTAAATTCAGAATACTGCTGACTGCACATCTTCATCTGACCTGATCTCTCACACGTGCGGGGCGTAAACCAGCCCAACCTTGCCACGATACTGCACAGATTAAGTGTGTGATGAATATTTGACTACCATGTTAATAGACTCGACCATGTAACTAATTAAACATGATTTAATGGGTCAGAGATCGGCCGTGGGTCATCACCATGGCAGCAGCCAAACTTAGAGTCATCTCCACTAATAGCAGACTGGTATAGACTGATGAATAGAGGAGATCAAGAAGAGCTGTCGCCTGTATCTGCATTGCTAATTACTTTTGTGATTAGCTTGTGCGCCTGTTGTATAAAATTAATGAAATCCTTATGAAATCTTGAATGAAAAGGCATCTTGTGACCTGGTAAGGACTAATTCAAAATTGCAGGAAGCTTCCCCCTAATTGCTCCGAGATGCACGGAGAGAGGGGTAATAGAAAAGTGGAGTGTTGCAATTAAAACCACTTTGGCAGCAGCCCGAGAGCCAGGTTTGTTCACTACATTTTAAAAAGAGCGGAAAAAAAATGCACTTAGTAAAAGGCTTGGTATTACAAAAAGTAAAAGAAATGTAAATGACAGTGCAAACAAGTCTGAACAGTTAACCTCACTATACTCTAGTCTTTATTTCCAATTGGTAATGTATTTTTAGTAGTAAGGAAAGATGAAAAATAGCACCTTGTGACCAAATCTACCAAACCATTCATCCATTATTAATCAACTGGTCCTTCTATACCGTTATCCCGGCCTATAAGCCAGTTCAGCAGGAACTTGCTACATACAGTATTGTGCAAAATTCTCAGGCCAACAATAGGTTTGTTGGTTTAGCGAAGTTCTAATGACCGCACATATGCATTTCTCAGTCTCTGTATTACGATCCAATGAGGATATATGTGAAGTGTGTACAGCAGTAAAAACAAATGTTTCAGTGAAAAAAAGAAAAAAAAAACCAAAAACATCCTCTGTAAACCAAATCAGGTGGCTTGGCACCTAGCATGTTTTTTACCCTTGCGTTCAGACAATTTAGGATTTATGGCATTCATTTTCTGATGTTTTATACCAGGTTTCATTCAACATATGTCAGATGTTTCTTATTATTTGTGCTGCTTCTCGTCATGGGGTCAGAGGTCACACTAAATAGTAACTTTAACCTTTAAAACCAATTTAGTTCAGTTTTTCTCTCTATGTTTTAAGGCTGTGCACATATTTCATGTATGTAACAAAAGAGAATGAGAAATAAATATGTATGCTTATGTTAACCCTGCAAAAACAACAAACCTAGAGGTGGCCTTAGACTTCTGCACAGTACTGTACATCCCTGATACGCCTCCCTCTCCACACACCATCTACCATGTGCATGCTCCAGTTTGGCGCTCTGTTTAAAGTGCTACACAACCCCAGCTCGTCCTCTGACATACTAATGCTGCTGAAATGTATCGCTGCTGCCTGCTCTTGAAGGCCCCTCCACTTCCCCCTGGCATCAACCTGTAGGCTCAGGGGAAGAACAGATTTATTCATCACTCCCCACTATCAATGCGTAAAGACCACTGTGGGGAGTGATGATCCCAGAGCGGAGAAAACAAACTCTAAATGCATCCTGCTGCTGCAATTAAACATTCAAATGTGAGTTGTCTGAACGACTTATCAATCATACAGTATTATGCTAAATACTGACCTCTTAACACTCATTGGAAACATATCAATCATACTGAAGTGTGAAGGCTACCTTGGTGACAAACTCCGAGGGGCGCTTCCAAGAGTGCACTTTTAAAGATGGAGGGAGAGAAATTTTTCCCTCTGGATTTTCAAAGAATGTCTGCAGATAAAAGCAAACAAAGTGAACTGAAAACACAGATTCACAAAATGAAAAAAAAAATCACTGTCATCTCAAATATCAATTCAAGTGGTTTTGATCAATCTATTTATTATATACACTGAACAGTGTGTTGTGTGTTGCTCATGGTAAATACACTGTTGCCCCTAAAGTTGGGATAATATATGCTTACCTCTTCTCATGAAATGTTTGTGAGAAGAGGCTCTGAGGCTCAGTATGTAATCACTGCACCTGGTCAAAGGTGAGCACTGACAGGAATAAAAAAGAGCAATGTGTCTCAAAACAAAATTATTCCAACTTTATGAAAAACAGTGTAAACACAAAAGAGTGCAACTAGTATTTTCTGTTCCATATTTACAGCACTTGTTGCCTTTCCATCTTCAGGTCCTTTACTTAAGTCCCATTTCTCTTTGCTGACTTCAGCATCGCTCCACTCAGGCCAGAGGGGGAACCTGGACCTCCATGTGGCACCTAAGCCCTCAAGGGAAGTGACGTGGGACGCTGCTCTGTAATGATGACACATGCTACATATTTGACTTTTTTTCTTCTCTTTTGCTTTGACATGTCTTAGCCAGCTCAGTAACAGAAGCAGTCTAACAGCAAACAGACCACATTTCTGAGTGATGCTTTGTTCACATTGCTAACTTATCACTGCTAACGCTAGCCGATGCTAATTTTGCTAACTATAACGTTAACGTCCCTGACTTGACAACAAACTCACTCTGTTTGCCGTTTGGATACGGAGACTTTGCTAGTAGAGGACTCCGTTTTCTTTGCCTTGGACATTGCATTTGACCAAGAAAGGAACGAGTGAAGAAGCCTGGAAGAGGCGTGTTTGTTTGGATCTTTCTCTGCTGTTCAAAGTTTTGGCGTTGCTAGGCAACAGAGCCTCAATGTGGGCTGGGTCTTCCGCTGCAGCATCATTTGTTGCTATGACGTGGGATGCACAGATAATCCTTTACGTTTCCTACCTAAGAATTAACACACAAACTATTAGTAACACCTTTTAATAGACTGCATATCAGAATTATACCAATTATACAACAGGAGCTCGAAACACACCTTTTTGACACAGTCCGCATCTCAAAATATACTATTTGATGATGTATTTCTCTTAGTGCAGCAAAATCAGAGACAAAAGAAGTAGACACTGGCATAAGGAGGATGTTTACATATGATTACATGGTTCAAACTTCAGCTAAAACATGCTAAAATCCTTTAATGAGGATTGTGTATTGCAGCATCGGCACTGAATGGGAAATCGCTGAAATGTTTGTGCAGTACACAACTGGCACACTTCCCCTACATTCCTGCCTAGTAACAATTAGGTGTGTGGAAGAGCACAAGCTGCAGTGTGTGGAGCTAAATGTCTGATGACTATCACACTCTGCTTCTTGAGTGGAGTCACATGGTTGTGCCTCTCTTACACACACACACACACACACACACACACACACACACACACACACACACACACACACACACACACACACAC
>JAPQRQ010000017.1:26054875-26068420 GCA_037367365.1 Apogon talboti | reverse complement strand
GGGGGTTTGGTTTTTGTTTTTGATATCATTATTATTAGATACTTAGGGTTTTTTTTAATCACAGAATAAAAGTACTAGTAGAGACAAGTAGTAAAGTAGTGAATAATGATAATAAGTAGCTTATTCTATTACTTAATATATCATATATTTTATGTTACATATTTCTTTTTCCTTGCTTGGTGTGCAGTTTATTTCCTTTTAGTTTAGTTTAAATTGTTTTAATTGTGCAGTTTATTTTCTTTTATTTCATTGTTTACATTAGTCGTGTGAAAGGAACTCTCAAAGTAAGAATTTCATTGCTCAGTACTGCTGTGTATATGACAATAAACTTCCTGAATCTTGAATCTCTATGTGTAATTCTACAAGAAGAGGTACTTTTCTACACAAAGGACAAATGAGTATCATATGCTACTAACCCAATCAGTCTAAAAACACAGGAATGAGCAGCACGAACAATCCAGTATTTACCCACTGGAAGCCACGGGGGGGGGGTTTGGACAAAGCAGTGTGGTGCTGCTTTAAGCACACAACATGAGCCAACTGCCTACAACAGACAGGTATGTATGAGTTTTAGTACAAGTACACGACCCCTCGCACAGTTTGGAACTCCGATTAAGATCTGTAAAATCATTAGAGCCTGCAGCAAAAGAGCTCAAACTCCTTCATAAAAACAGAAATGGTTTAGTCACCGCCACGCTATCATCTCTGTTTGTTGTGTGGGAGAATCAGAAAGACAGCAGAGTCTCATCATTATCCATAGCCTTAGCAACCCCGGTTCATCTATGGTCGTACATATTGCTATCCTGTGGGTGTGTTACCATAGAAACTGTCCAAGCCAGACGTGGCAGTAGCAACAGCAGCAGTCTCCGTCTGTTGTTAGGAGGCAACTGGCTGTGAAACTTCCCCGCACGCCCCTTATGACTACTCTAAAAAAGAAAAAAAAAAAAAAAGGCTAAAAGACAACACAGAGTCCAGTCATTAAGGAAGTCTTCAGCGCCAGCTTCAAAGGAGGCTGACCAACACATGACTGGCATGTTCAAATTCCTCGGAGCAGCATGTGAGACGTGACTTACGACAGCTTATTTAAGCCTTTAGCAGCGAAAACAGGCAGAATGGAGGGAAAATCATGAGGTATGATCCACGTTTCCCTCCACCTACAACTATCTGATCAGCTGACCAATCAGGATACACTCCCCTGTCTTAATGTCTATACGATGAATAGCACATATTGATATAACACCTCATTCTAGATAGAAGGAATTAAAATAACCATCAAAATGCAACAAATTACACTTGACCACAACCAGTGCAGTCACTTATGTCGTTGTAATGCTCTAAACGTCATGTTCTAACGTTCTAAAATACATGTTCCTTTCACCCTACATGTGTTTTTCTTGTATTTTTTTTTTTATTTACTTCCTGGATTTTTTTTTTTTTTTTTTGGGTAAGGAACCAAATGTGGTAACTTTATTGACCTTGATTTTCTACATAACAATAACAATTTTTGAAAAATTTCACCAAAGTAACTTAGTCTCATGTCCTACAATAACACACTAAGGCTGAAATTTGGAATTTCAGAGTATTTCTATGAGTGAACTATAAAGGGTTAAACAGCCAAATACACAGGCGGTGACAAATTAAAGGGAAAACCTAAATGAATATACCATAATGAATTTAGACACATTCACATAGAAGACTAACTGAATGGAACGTCAAAACCATGTGAATCATTTATAGACCTTTAAGTCACCAACAGCAGAAATGAAGGCACCTCTGATTTGTCACGCATCTGTACTTCTGTTTGTGTAAAACTCCTCTTTGGAAGCAAAAAATGCCACTGCTTGAATGTCACATTCTTTTTTTTCCACAGGGACTCAGAGACACATTTAGCCTGCGCCGTCCTAAACACTGGTAAAAGGTAAATTGCTTGGAAGTGACCGCTCTGATGACAGGTTGTAACCTTAGCACCAGCAGTTTGTTCCCTTCTAAATAGTTCTCTGTAACTGATGAGACAAAGCGACACATAGATCATCTTTTCTAGCACTGATTTTTCTGATATGTTAGAAAATGTTTGCACAGAAGACTTAGACTTAATATCAGTTCAGATATATGGAATATATCGCGATATTTAATTTCATGATACTGTATCGATATTAAAATGTATTGTACTGATATTTTTAGGTATTTTTAGGTACGCATACATGGCAGATTATTATTATTATTTAACACTGTTTTATTAAAGAATGGTTATTTCATGCATCCAAAAAGCACTTTTTACTGAGGCAGATGTTAGTTCTTTTGTTGGGATTGCACAAAAATAACGTTATGATGTTAGTTATGAACTAATTTGAGCAGGATCTTAAATTGTAATGTCCGTAAAACACAATTTAAGTGTTTAGTATTTGTGTACATTTCTGGTGTAATTCAATTCTTCCAGGAAACAGTCTTTTAAAAGAAGAAACGAAACAACCAAATCAAATCAAATTTTATCTATACAGCGCCAAATTATAACAGAAGTTATCTCATGGCACTTTACATATAGAGCTGGTCTAAACCAGACTCTCAAACAAACCAAAAAAATCGGCTTGTTAACAGTATCATGTTATATCATGATATACTGTATTGTGATCCTAGTATTGGGATTTGCATTGTATTGCCAGATTGTTGCCGGTACACACCCCTACATCTCAGCGGCGGTGCTAAAACTAGGTTCCCGTCACACTTTGGAGTCCCCTGTAACATGTGACCTCCAGGAACATCTGATCCTACAGACTGATCGCGATAGATGGCGTCGTATGTCACGCCAGTTCTTCTGACATTTGGCGTGCTATACCTGCGCATTTTCAACCTTTCGCCTGTTATTCAACGCCATTTGACCACGTGTCAATTCACACCAAGCTCTCCGGTTCACTGAACCCTGACCCCCAGTGCGTGGTATTTGACGCATTGATTCAGGTTGGGGGGGGAGTGGGGGGGGGCTAATAACGGCGTGGACATACTTATAGTGCGTACAGATAACACGGCAGTTAAAAGTGGAGTGCATATTTACGTCAGTCCTGATTTCACGTTGGATCCTAAAAAGGTGCAGGTTTTCTCACTCTATACCATAGTGGTAATCATCCTGTCCACTGGCTTTGACAAAACCAGGAGACAGTGGCAATTCTGGGTGAAAAGGGGTGGAAATGCGACAAGCGTCACACTGACTTCCACGGTGCCCCCTATCTCTGGAAAACACTCTGATTACTATCATTCCTCGCAGACTGTAATCATTATAAAGGTTGGTGAAAGACAACGCAACACTGGAGCTGCTCTCCGTGATGCCGGGAAGATGCTTCCTCCTCCTTTTCCGCGTGATTAAATGGCTTAATGGCTGGTCTTAATGACTTGGCAAATGTACCTCCAGCTTTCACTCCTTCACACCCACGTTTTGTTCCTTATTTTATCCTCCCAGTCTCCTCAGGCCGGGCCTTGACGTAGGTATGAATAATGAGGCTTAGTATCTGTGTCATCTAACCTCCACCTTTCTTTCTGGTCAGTGCCAGCGCACAGACCACAGGTGTCAAACATACGGCCCGCGGGCCAAAACCGGACCGCCAAAGGGTCCAATCCAGCCCGTGGGATGAATTTGTAAATGTGAAAAATTTCACTTAAGATGTGAATCATTTTACATCAGGTTCCACATACAGACCAGGTCAATCTCATGAGGCTCAGATCACTACCATAACAACCTACAAATAATGACAACTGCAAATGATTCTATTTGTTTTAGTGTGAACATGAAAATGTTTACACTTACAAACAATCCTTTCACAAGAAATATATTAAGAGAAGTAAATACAGTTTTAACAATCTTCTGCCTGTTACTAAATGTTTTGTGTATTTGTAGATCCACTGTTGTAATGAACATGTATAAATGAGAAGCTGAGGCACATAGTTTTCTTAATAAATTTTACTTTTTTCATGGTTATTCATGTTATTCAAATTCTTTTAAAGAATAGTTTGTAGATGTAAACATTTTCATGATATAATTTTACTTTTTTCACTCTAAAACATAGAAGTTAGAAATAAAAAGTTTGAAATTGTCATTCTTTCTATATTATTCTGTTCTTATTTGCGTGGTGCGGCCCACTTCAGATCATACTGGGTTGAATGTGGCCCCTGAACTAAAATGAGTTTGACACCCCCGGCATAGACGGTTCTGTTCATCCAATATGCGCAAGTGTGTTTGCACTCTCTAGGAATGTTATCAGTCTCAGTGTGTGTGTGTGTGTGTGTGTGTGTGTGTTTTATTTACCCTCACAGATCCTCTGATCGGTGACGTCTGGCTGTGACAGGCAGACAGCCTTGCCTGGCACCCAGTCACAGATGCCCCTGCACACTGAGCTAGTGCTGCCAGGGCGCGAGCGGCAGCGGGGAAACGAAATCCACACTGCCAATCAGTCTGTGACAGACAGGCAAGTCGTGGTGGTGACCACAGACCCCCCCCTCCGCACACGCACACACACACACACACACACACACACACACACACACACACACACACACACACACACACACACACACACACACACTCAACTATCCACTGGCTTCCTGTCACTGCCATAAGCGATGAAACAAATATAAAAACAGCAGTCTTCTAACCATCTGTCCTGATCTGTCTCAGCATATGACGTCCGTTTGATTGAGATGATTCTTCAAGAGTAAGAATAGGCCAGAATTGAAGTAAACGGATAAAAATCAGACAGTGGACGCGTTCCTGTCTGTTCTTCTGATCTCGTTAAACGTCATCAGTCGGGCCCACGTACTGTTCCATTTTAAAGTTCACACAAACCAAGAACACATGGAGTACCTGGATGTTGTTCATGTCTGCTCGCTTAACCCATAAAGACCCAGAGATACTTCTGTGGCAGCTCCAAAATTATTTTTTTCTCTTTATTTGACCTTTATTAAGTGATTTATCAGCATTTATTGCAGTATTATCTTCTTTATTTGGTGTTTTTTCAGTGAAAATCAGGTGTTTTCCTATATTTACTTCACTGATCATGTAGATGTTCATAAAAGTTCCAATTAACGTTGAGGGTTATTATATCAAAAACTGAAAAAAAACTACATTTAATTTAGATGTTCATGTAAACTCCAAGTAAATTCAAAGGTTATTATATCAAAACAGACAACACTGAAGAAAAAGTGACCTTTTCAGTAAAATCTATCATTAACTGAACATAAACCCAGTGTGTCCATCCACTGTTATTGATCCAACTCCATGGGTTTAACTGGTGGAACTGCATTTGACCTGCATTATTTACATGTATTGATAAGATTAGTGGATCAAAAGTCATTAAACACTTGTACACTCAGTAGATGCTTTACGTTACCGACAGTTGTTTAGGTTTTTAACCCCCTCAGACCCAGGAGCCCCACAGGTTTTTGAGTTCTGTTTTTTTTAAATTAAATAATGGCTTTTATTGGAAACACCATGATGCAACAGTTTTTTCAGATGCATTCTCAACATTTTTTACAGAATGTCATTTGCGGTGGACAGTTGTTTCTTTTTTTTTGTATAAAGCTGTGAATTTCTTGTCCTCATACGTGGACAGTGGGTCCTAGGAGGTTAAGGGTTAATCATTTACTAAACTGTCACTATCCTGATAACCAGAGCTACTGTAAAACTTTATTTACTGCATTTTTAAATTGGAAGTTTTTAGAAGGTGGGTTCAAGAAACCTGTAGTTGTGTATTTTAGGCATGTGCTGCTTGTACTTCCAAAGTCAAAATGTGAGCAAGATCTGTTACCTTTGTGTAGGTATTAGATACACACAGAACACACACACGTATCTTCCCTTTAATACCCCACCTTAAAAGTAAAAGGTAAACACTCCCACACATAACTATCCGACTACACATGTGAGATCATGACTTCTTATGGTGGTCTACCCCATGACAGACAAAACTATTTGCTTGTGGGGACCGGGACAACATACTGTACACGTTTTTTGTAATTCATAACTTGTCCTGCAGCATTTTTAAGTATGGTCTAAAGATTTCACCCATTCACATGAGAGCAAAGGGAAAGTAATGAACAAAGGTATAACTGTTGGATTTATTTGCATTACTGAAGGTCACAAACACACAGGAGCCTATCATTGTGATCTCGTGACACCTTACAAAACAGACTGACTATAAATGACCTCATGATGTGTTCGCGGCCAAGCGTTTTCATAAGTATCCTTTCAGGTGTACATTCAGCCTGGATGGTAAATCAGATTAAGCATGAAGAATGGAAGATAATGGGATATTAGAGGCAGCCAACATCATACCCTTAACCCATAAGGACACAGGGTTACTTCTGTGGCAGTTCCCAAATGAATTTTTCTCTATATTTAACCATCCTTAAGTGATTTATCACCATTTATTGTATTATCTTCTGTGTTTTGTGTGTTTTTTTTAAAAGTGTATTTTCCTATATTTCATTTACTGGTCATGTAGATGTTCATAAAAGCTCAGATTACAGTTGCAGGTTATCAGAGAAAACTGAAGAAAAGGTGATTTTTTTTTTCAGTAAAGATATCATTAACTGAACATAAAAAATGAATTACCCGTATGGGATAAATAAAGTTTTCTATCTATCTATCTATAAGGATCTCCATGCACTGTCACTGATCCAACTCCACAGGTTTTACTGGTGAATCAATGTCGTAGAAGATGACGTAGGAGCCTCCGAACATCCAAATGGGTCACATGTGATGGCCATGAAAAGATGACAAACTGTATTTTACACCGATTTCTGATAGGATTAGTGGATCAACAGGTATTAAACATTTTAGATCAGTAGATGGTTTTGGTGGACGGGGACTGTTTGGGTCTTTATGGGCTCATACATAGTGGATGTGCTTTTCAGTTTGGTAGACACAAGCTTAAAGTTAGTCCATTTATTAGCTTTGCTCACTTCCTCTGCTGCCTCTTTTTGCCTGTCATTGCTCAGTCTCCTTTGTTGACAGTGTGATATTTTTGCGGCTGTAGTTGACAAACAGTGAGAGTTTGAGCAGGGTTTGCGTGTGGGAAACTTTTATTGACACGCTGCTCTGATTTCTCTAGGCTTGCTTACTCAAGCTGCTGGAATGCGCAGACTGGTGTGGGCCCAAGTTTACTAACTCTCAGAAGAAGTGAGTGAAATCCCCTCAGAAACACAAAAGATCACATGGTCCCAAACATGCAAACCGGGGCAGTTTAAAGAATGAAGCAACGTGAATAATGGCACGAAATAAAGATAAGCGCCACTAAAGTCACTAAGTAAGCCTATAAACACTTCTAATCCCCAGAGAAAATGTTACATGAATATTATGGTGAGTTTTCATTCAAGGGGGGCGGCGCTCAGTCGGTAATAACAACGTGACCTACATTCCACTGACAATTATGAGCTACCATGATCATAAAGTGGAAAAGACAATGCGCAGACATGATCAACCGGTCTTCTCTGCTGCTGGTCACGGGAACTTTAACTTTTAACCAAGTTTTTTTTTTCCCTCATGCATTTGGGTAGAAACCAAAACAGATGCCAGGATCCATTTGTGATAACATGTATTGGATGAGCACAAATCCCTTTAAAAGTGTGTGAAAGTGCAACTTCTCTATGCGCCCCGTGCGTAAAAGTTGATTTTTAACTAATCACGTGCGTTTTGGAGCATAATAACGCGCAGAACAAGTACTTTGGATGAGTGTTCTTACCTGCGATATCCCACAGCTGTAACCTGACAAGCGTTTTGGTGTCCCAGTTGATGACTTTTAGTGCAAAGTCGACCCCGATCGTCGCCCTGTAGTGCTGCGAGAAAAGCTGGTGCACGTAGCGTTTGATGATGCTGGTTTTCCCGACCCCTAATTCCCCGATCACCAGCACTTTGAACAAGTACTCCTTACACTCTGATACCGAGCCTCCGGCCATGCTGCTGGGACTGACTGACAACTTTCTTTAAAAGAAAAAAAAAAAAAAAGTCAGATACTTCTGCTTTTGTCGCTCACATAGGCTTCCTGTGTGCGTGCGGTGTTTCTGGTCTGGGCTGAGGGGCAGAATGTGCGTTTGTTTCTACCCACTTTGCTTTTTCTCCCTTTCCTCCTCCTCCTCCTCCTGTAGTCGTTCAGTAACCACCTGATAAGTCACAGGACCCGGAAATGTCAGGGAAACTCGATAAACTATCGACTGTCTTCCTGCTCGTACAAGTCAACTTTTACGCACCATCAGCTGATCCGAGTGTGTGATGTGTGAAGAAACAACTTCATCACCGTGAGTTGAAATTCAGGAAAACCGGACACAAAATGACTTTTAAAGACCCTTGATGACATGATTTTTCTGATCCTTTACTATTATAAGCAGTGATCAGTCTTCTTAATAGAAATAGTTTTTATTTTACAGAATTGTTCAGCTCGCCCAAAACATAGAGGCCTATTTCAACCTAGATTTTGACAGTGTTAAACAGGTGGCACCCTTTTATATTTCACATAGTTTAAAATAATTTAACAGCTTACACTATAATAGACTAAAAACATTTGGAAATACAATACAATGGCACTATGTACTGTATATTCTTGTACTTTGAAATAAATTGCATTCTTATAGATAAAGAACTAAGAAACTTAACCTCAAGTAAACTACTTAAGTTGATAATGCAAGATTGAAGCAAAATCGAAACATGTAATCTCATTACAGGAAGCAACTAATCATCGGTTATCTTTACAACTGAATATTCTCAAGAGGATACGGTTTGACTCAAGTTAGATTAAAAGTTATACCCAAAACCAAACACACTGCTCCTTGACAAGTATCTGAGGACAGTTTTAAAATGTATAAACTCTTTTTTTTGTTGACATTCTAAATATATATGTATATATATTTTTATATATATATAAACATTTATCAGTATTACAAACATACCACCTGTGTGAAAAACAAGAGATGGCTTAACAGTATTACAAACTTTGAGAACTTGTACAAGTACTGTGTTTCCCATTACAATGACACAGCAAACTCAGAAAACATGAGAAATATCAACACAGCATGGAAAGCAAAGTAGATCTTTTATCACATCCCATGCTTGTAAAACTTTTTTCCCCCCTCAGGGTTGTCAGTAAGTGTAAACTGAATAAACAACATCGCCATCATTTACAATCACGCTAAACCTGTATCAGCTACATCGTAAAAAATCAATAGCAGGGATGTAGGTTGATAACTTTGATTGGCACATTATGTATAACCATTATCATATATCATACAGCGCAAGTCTTCAGAAAAATCTCAGTTGAGTAGTATTTTTGTGATGTTCTGTGATGAGCACACCTTGCAACATGTAAAAAGTAATATTCAAACAACTTACTGCACTTTTCAAGTTAATTTGTCTCTTTGCAATCGTTAAATCACAACGAGGTCTGACGTGACGAAGCCGAGGTGAGATGCCTTAATGAGAAAAAGGCGAGGAGGGAATCTGTGACTACTACACACGTGAACTAACTCGTACATGTGCAGCAGACATGAGCAGGAGCTAATCAAAAGTGGCATGAAATGCGTTTATCCAGTTTGGTGACTTATGCTGCCGCCTGCACATATGTACACACACTCCAGCAAGGCTTCTCTTTCCATGTGATTCATGTAGGCTCAATTAAACAACAGCTACATCCTTCGTTATGATTCTCTCACTTAAAAAAAAAAATAGCATGAGACTAGTTTCTTAGTTTTGGCACTATTCCCAGTTTGACATTTTCCAGAAAGGCTCAGTGTACTTTCAGCCCTTCAGAAATGGAGCACTCATAGATGATACCTGCTGTTTTTCTACTCATAATTTTGATTCATCTCTTACTGATAAAAGCAGAGTTATAAATACAAGCAAGCAAATGAAACAGCAAAAAATTGTAAAAAAAACTTCTAAATGGTAAATCATGTTGTATAGATCTATATATATATTGTGTGCGTGCCTGTTTGTGGCTCGTGTGTGTGTCAGAAATGTGTAAAATGTAAAAGTGTGCCGGCGGCCACTGCGTCGGCGCCTGTTTTGCTCTCACAGTGTTGAGGAGCTGTGTGCAAAGTCTCGGAGGAAGTCTGAGGTGTAGACCGAGCTCGGAGGACTACCGAGCATCGACTCAGTGATGGGGGAGCCGGTGACAGACTCCCCCGAACACACAGAGTCTCTGAAAGGGGAGGGGGGAGACAGAGCGAGAGAATCCTCCAGACCTGGCTTGTTCGGAGTTAAATCCTCACCCTCCTCGTCCTCCCCCTCCTCCTCCTCTCCCTTGGCATCGTAAATGTAGCTGTGCAAGAGGTCCAGGTCCTCATCCTCAGGCCCCTCCTCTTCAAGTGTCCCCACTCGCGGGGCCAAAGGAAGCTGAGAGGGTGTCAAGCTCAAAGGCTCGTTGGCAGGATTTGCCTCCTTGGTGTGGTGGTCATTCAGTGCAGGGACATGGGAGCTGTGCGTGTCCACCACAGCCCCCTGTAAGCGCTCTGTAGTGCAATCCGTCAAGCGGGAGGGCAAATAAGAAGCCGGCTTATCTAAATCAGGCTCCGGCCCTTGGACTCGTCCAGAGCAAGTCGGAGTCCAGAGAGGGCGCTGCACGTCGCCCTCGTCGTCCTCTTCCGCCAGGTTGTACAGAGGCTTAGTGCCGGGTGGTTCTTGGGTGAGTTGTGGGTCTGTGCCAAGGTCACAGGTCGAGGGCTCACAACTGTGGGGGTCGGGGGTGTTAGTTAGGGGCCTGATGACCGCCGTCTGATTCAAGCCGGCTTCCTGTTTCCTCACATGCACAGACAGTCTGTGCCACACATTCCCCCCCCTCGGAGGGTGTCTTGCACCTGATTCAGACCATGACACAGACTTGCCATTAGAACTATGAATGAGATAAAGACCCAAGTTACTATCACAGGAAAACCGGGACACGTTCGCAGAAAAACATCAACATAGCAGCAACATCACACAACAGAGCAGCAGCATTTCAACATTTCTGAAGCATGTTAAAATACTTTTTATCCACATGACTTGACATTAACAGCTTTGCTAAGGGGTTCACTCATGAGCTCTAGAGACCATTACGTTTATCAGCTGTGGCACTCCACAAACAGTGATGCATAATGTGGTGCTAACAGCATTATGATCTTCAGACTGCGTCAGACATTGGGCTTACAGAATTAGGAGCCATCCAGCTCATTTTGTCCAGTTGGATTGCTTGTTTATATGGATAAAATAAAACAGGATGCATGCATTTGAGAAAGTCCTGTTAGTGCCTGAACTGGCCTAAAGATGACACAGAATTTAGCGCAGAATGAGCTAGGACTGGCTCTAATGTGATTAGTTAGGGAGGTGGGGAAAGGAGGGGCATTCATGCTGAGAAAAGTTAAATGTGAGGTTAATTCAGTAAAACCAAAAGCAGCAGGGTGGCAGATCTGCTTCTTGGAGGGCTGCAGTGTCAAAAACATGGATGACTATTGCCAGGTCAGGAAGGGCAGATGGATTTAGCGTAGAGTACAGAACAAGTCAAGATACTGAAGGGGAGACAAATCAAACATTTTATTGCAACAGTTTGCTTTTGCTGATGGAATAATGCACGGCGTACTGCATGGCTATCAATCAACTGCTGATTTCTACACCACTTGAGAAGTTGTGGCCTTCTCATGTCGTGTACTTGGTTGTAGTCTTTAATAAACACATGTCAATAGGCTCAGTTGGCAGTGCACCTCTCCAGGAAAGGAGATCAGAAACCCCCAGGCCAAAACATTCGCCAGCCTCGACAATATGCTGCTCAGTACAAAGTTAGAGGGTTAGAAGATTAGAAAGGCTGCATAGCAAAGGGTGAGAGACAACACAGAAACATTTTGGGATCACTTTCAGATTCTGCCCAACTCCTTACTTTAGAAAACTGTCCTCGTGTCACTGCTGCAGATCTCAAAAAAGTTATGTACAAGTCTTTTCACATCTAGTTAAGTCGTAAAATATATACTTTAATGATCAGTGAGATATGTGAGTGGCCTCTTAGCTTCCAATCAATAAAAGTGGGTATCCTAAGTCAAGTCAATCCAATTAGTCTAGCTTCATTTCAGTTTCATATCATTTGATTCTCAGGGGGAGGGGCATGTGTCAGATACTAACATATCAATCCTGAAAAGCTCATTTTCTCAATAAATTTCAATATACTAAAATTTGGACTATCAACATTGTGCATAAACACTCAAATTTTTATTTTAGATAAGCACTGCTTGTTCTATGTAGTGACTAACTTTTTTTTTAATACCAAAAGACCACTTTTGGACGGCTCACTACACCATTTGAGTGTTTAGGCATCTTTCCATTCCCGTCTCTTGCCAGTAACTGCAGGAAACATCAACTCTACAACAGTAAACAACATCAAGGATCACTCACTTGGCATTCCCAGATCCAGGCTTCTTCCGGCGGAACATATTGAGGAAACTGTTGCTCCCGCACTGAGCTGCTGATTTCCCATCTCCAACATGCATTCGCACGACATCAGACGTGGTGAAGGCGCTTCGGACGTTTCTCTCCGGTTTGGCAATAATAATGTACATCTTGGGTGTGAACATGCACCCCAGAGCCACTGTTACACTGAGGCTAACGGAGAAAGATGTGGTTATGATCTTGTAATTGGAGCCAAAATAAATGGGCACGAAGGCCAACCAGATGATGCAGGTGGTATACATTGTGAAGGCAATGTATTTCGCCTCATTAAAATTGGCTGGGACGTTCCGTGTTTTGAAGGCATAATAAGTGCAACTCATGATTAGCAAGCCGTTGTAGCCCAGCGGTGCCACCATGCCTAAGTTGCTGGTGTTACAGATGAGGTAGACCTCACGTATGCTTGGGTACGACTTGATTGGCTCGGGGGGCTCCAGAATAATGAGCGTGATCTCCAGAGTTAGCTGCACACTAATCAGCATAAAGGCGATTATCACCTGGGCCCAGGCGCTCATGAAACGGGGTTTCCTAGTGCAAATCTTCTTCTTGCTTCCTGCCAGAATGCGGGCAATCCGGTTAGTTTTGGTCACCAGGGCAGAGTAACACATGGCGGATGACAGACCCACCAGCAGACGTTGCAAGTAGCAGGAGGCCACTGTGGGACGAGCGATTAAAGTGAAAGGACAGATGTAGCCCAGGAAGATGCCCGCCAAGATGATGTAACAGAGTTCTCGGCTGGAGGACTTGACCACGGGGGTATCACGATACTGGATGAACACGAAGGTGACAAAGGAGGTGATCAGGATGCCCACGCAGGAGAAAACCACGGCGACGATAGATTCCACATCCGCCCAGTCGAGATACTTGAGAGGCAGGGGCTCGCAGCCTGGGGGTAGCAAAGGAGACTGGAGGTTAATCTTTTGTTGGCACTTAGGTGTACTAAGAGTTAGTGTGTGTGACTGTGAGAGTGAATGAATAAGGGATCCACTGTACACACTTTGAGTATGTGTTAATAGAAAAGCGCTATAAAATCTAATCCATTGTAATAAAAAAAAAATATATATATATAATAATAATAATAATAATAATAATAATAATAATAATAA
>JAPQRQ010000017.1:26024023-26039343 GCA_037367365.1 Apogon talboti | reverse complement strand
TTTTACCCCAATTCCTGATTGCAGAGGGAGCCAGGGCTATTCTATTCTATTCTATTCTATTCTATTCTATTCTATTCATAACTGTTACTGTATCGCACTACAACTGCTATTGTATGTACATTTGATTTATATTTTTAATATTCCATTATAGTTTAGTTTTTATACCACTTATTTATTTTTATTCTATTTTTATCTCTTTTTTTTAAATTGCATGGCATTTCATAGCAGAGTGAGAGAGAAATGACATCTCAGTTCTCTGTATGTCCTGTGTATCTGGATAATTAACAATTTAAAAAAAATGTTTGAATCTGTTTATTTATTTTGCAAAACAAGAAAGTCACAGTTTGTCATAAATGTAGTAAAACCGAGAGCCAAAGTCCCATCCATGAAAATATCAACAGCAGTCAACTGGAACAGATAAGGGATTATTTTTATCATGTGTTGCCATTTACACATGTGATGTCTGTCAATTTAAAAGATGATTTTTACAAACAAAGGAAATAGATTGTGGCAAACATGGTACAGAAACCATCAGGTTTTGTGTTTCACAGCTGAACGGACTGCATCTGTCACACTGACGTTACTTTCACATGGCAGGTCTTATAATTCAACAGGATCAAAAATATTAGCTGGCTCATATCCTTGAGTGAAATACTTTTTTTTTTTTTCTTCCTGAAATAAGGTCCAATGGGACACAACCAGGACCAGCAGGACTCTCTGTTCCATGCAGTGGAGTGTATCCCTTGTCACACCTCACTGACACCAAAAGGGTCATTATCTCAACACAATTCACTGTGTTCTTCGAATGAAAAGGCACTAACAGATGGAAATCAATACAAGTCTTGATGGAAGACTTGTATTGATTGACTGAACGTCGATTATTTCTCATGGTGGTTTGTGACAAACTTTGGGTTTCTTAACTTACAAAATTTTCTCTTGAATTGCCAAATATCATGTGTAATTGATGGCAGAATAAAAAACAATTTGAGATTTTTTCCAAAGTACAGCACAATTTTTGCTAACAGTTATGCTAACACTGTAGCACTAAAGTTAATTACTGACAACTTATTGTCTTTGCACCATTATGGACTCAGTAACACTCTACCTAAGGGGACAGACCTATGACTGACAGGCTGAAAAGGAAATAGGTGAAAGTTGGTGGTATATCTATGTTTTTTATATCTATTTTTTTTTACTATGATGCAGTTTGCACAGTAAAAACAGGGTACATTCTGCTGCTGCTCCATGCACGTGGATTACTTTAGATATTGTGTCACTTTGTAAAACATATCAAAGCCAAAACGCCACAATCATTAAAAGATACTGGAAATATGAAGTCCGAGGTACAAAGACAATAATCAGACTGAGCCTTTTCCATAATTATCTAAACTACGTGAGAATTATTTTGCTGTTCATGGATGTGCAGGATAATTACTTTACCACATGGGAAGTGTTCAGATTTTCCACAAGAATGAGGCTTTATGTTAAGCTGTGACAAAGCTACCACCAAGAGAGGTATTTCCAGGCACAAGGGAAAGAGATTTAGGTTTAGTCTTAATAAAACAACTTGGAAAGAGTGTCTGTATGCGTCCTGTTGCTCTAGTAGTTAAAGCACAATCAATTTTGAATTAACTCTGCACCTATTTACTCCTATCACTACCGGCGTAGTCTCTGAATTAATGCCTCTGGATAATTTGTGGCAGTTCCCTTAAGCCACAGAGTAAATTCTTCTCTGTTAACGACTATAGATTGTTCAGCCTTTATGTTCTCCGGACTAAATAACACTGTTAGAGTTAATTTAATGCTGGAGAACTTGTACCCCTACCTTGATCTGCCCTTTGGAGCAGGGATCACTGCAGACAGAACGGACCATGTCGCTGCTGTTCATCCACAGCTTGTTGTCATCAATACTCAAGATGCCTTCATGCCAGGAGCCCACGTTGATGTAGTCATAGCGACCGTCACCTACACTTTGTAGATTCATGATGTCATACCTGTACAGATAAGAAAGAGAATCAGGTTTATGAAGTGAGAATGGGTTAACCCCTAAAGACCTGAACAGCCACTGTGACCAAAAGCATTATTGATCTGAAATTATTAATAACTGCTGAACCGATCATCCTCCCAATACATGGAAATAATTCAGGTGAAATGCCGTTTCTCAGCTTTTCAGCGTCATCAGATATTGTATGACCCATTTGGATGTTCAGAGGCTCTATAGTGAACGTAGAAACGCCATCATCTTCTGCAACATTGATTCTCCCACCACTGACAAATAACAGTGGTGGGAGATGCTTGTATTTTGCTGAAAAGTCACTTTTTCTTCAGTTTTCTCTGTTCTGATATAACAACCATTGAATTTACTCTGAGGTTTTATAAACATCTACATGACCAGTGAATAAAATATGGTAAAATGGCAGATTTTCACAAAAAAAAGAAAAATACAGAGAATAATATTACAATAAATGGTGATAAATGACTTAGGAAAGGTTAAATATATAGAAAAAAAATCATTTGGAAGCGACGACAAAAATGGTTCTAGGCCTATAAGGGTTAAAAGAGACATAACATGAGTAGGGGGTGAGAAAGAGTAGACATGACATGAGGAAAGGGAAGGAGACGAGGGACGGGAAGGGGAAAACTGAAGGATAGAGTGGCAGGTAGTTTAATGATCACACTCCCACATCTCAGAAAACCTTGTTCCTCACAGTCCCACAGTCTGAGGGTCCGTATTTTCATACTGAACCAGGATGTTATCCACCTGACCCCTAGCTGACGGAGGAATGACACGGCTGTGTTTTCTCACTGTCAAATGCTGTCTGTTGGAGTAAAGAAAGATGAAAGTGGCTGCCACGGCGGACAATCCACTGAATCTGTTCCAGTCCAAAGTAATTACATCCTTTCATGCTCAAGATTGGTGCATATATGTGTGGATGTGCATGAGTGCTAATGACTAGGAGAATGTGATAACCAAGGTAGACATATGAAATCTGTATTAGCATTTTCCTTTTCTTTCTATAGGTTTAACTGTCCTTTGTCGCCGTCCTCTTACCTGCCGGGGGTATCTCCGTTTTCATCAAAGTATATCTCCTCCCCTGAAACTCCTCTGAAGGAAGTCTTGAGCAGGTAGTCCAACAGTTTGCTTCCATCAATAGGGTCCATGGCCTCGCACAGTCCCGGATGCCCTGGACACAACTCCTTGTGCATGTCATGGAGGCCGTGAGCCATGGCATAGATGGCGTTGATGACAAAGCCCATTTTACTGTCCTGAACATAGTTTTCATGCAGGCTCTCGTTTCCTGTTTAAAAACAAAAAAGAAAGGCGCTTTAGACTGTCAATTACCCGTTAAAGAAAGCTTTCTTGTTGGAGTTTTTGTGCTGCATTTATAGTGTTGCAATAAAAGCACAGTAAATATTATGCTGCAAAAATACAAATTTGGTAATTTCCACTAGAGGTAGACCGATACACCGGTCCGATATATTGATGTTTGTTTCCAATATCGGCCTTAATTATTTTTCGAAAGCCGATATTTGATCAGTAGTAAAAACGTTATAAGATATTTGATCAGGCAGCATTTGAAGTTCAATAAATGTTAAAAGAGTACTATGTGTATGTGTATTAATAATTTCACTTATATTACTTCATAAAAATCTTAATTATCTTAGTGTTTCAATTGTATTTTATGGTCAATGTGCTTAAAAAAAAAAAATGGCCTTAAATATTGGCCTCAAAAATCAGCTGTAGATATCGACTATCGGCTAACCAAACATTTTTTTAAAAAATCGGCCTTAGAAAACCCATATCGGTCTACCTCTAATTTCCACAATACACAGCGAAATTAAAACCAGACGTGATTGCAAAACGGAGCTCTTTTGCAGCAAAATATACCAGCATACATGGAAACCATAACAACATGTCCAAAGGCTCAATAGGAAACACATGTGGACGACTGTGTCAGGGGAAATCCCAGGGTTGTGGATGCCAAGCTGTACAAAAGTGCAAGGCATTGACGCACTGTAAAATGCTTTAAGAAATAAAAAAAAATGTAAGACACAAATCAAAAATGCTACATTTCCTTTGCACCCTTGCATGATGACATTTCTCTCATGTCATGTTTAAAGATGACTGCCTCTTTAGACAGCGCATTTAAAATATTGACATTTCTTTGACACCGACATGCACATACAGAATAAAACAAAAGGTGTGATCTATCTCAGTACGGTGTGTGCCAGGTGAGCCATTCCTCTGCGCAGTTTTTCAAAGAGTAAAGCTATTTTCTTGTTACTTCCCATACAGTATGAATAAGCTCAGTGCTCCATATAAGAGTTTGATTGATGCACACCTCAGTCGAACCGAGAGCCGGGGACTGTGGGTATCAAGACACGGGGTTTGAAGACATCGTAGACAGCGTTGGGTTTAACAAAGCATCAGTCAAACTCTTCCTTTCTTGGAGAAGTCAAATGCTTGCAAAGTGCAGGTGCAGTCTGATACAACATCGCCATGACAGTAGCTTGAAAAGTGCACTTACCACCTTGAAGGTCTTTGGAATAAAAAGAAATATGCAAATGTGTGACAAAAACAGGAAGAGGTAGTAGGAAAGCAGCTATGACTGTGAGCAGCACTACAAACCACTCAGTTACTTGATTCATCAGTTGACTGAAAGCATGCTGGATGTTCTTTTTCATGTCATTTTGGAAAGTGTCCATTTGCTTCTTTTTATTTATTTTTTTTATTTTGGTGATTATTGCTATAAAAGTTCAAGAGCACAATTTACCGTGGTCACCTTTTGAGAGCAAGGGGAGAGAATATTCAGGGAGGAAAACACAAAAAATACATTGTTGTTACTGATAGGAATGAATATTAGCATTAGCATCAGTTTCCTGTTTATTTGTAGTTACTGTTCCTCTCTATTATGAATAACCCATCCAGCTAAAAGTGCATCCCTCTGTTGTCACCCACCGGAGCAGACTTTCTTGTAGTTCTTGTTCTCCTGTGGATGTCCAGCCAGGCGGCACTGGAAGCGGTACTGCCAGAACTCTGGGAACCAGGGGTTTCTGGCGTTGGTGTCCAGACGCAGCTTCAGATAGTAATCGTCGAAGGACTTAACCACCTCTGACTGCAGCTTCATGGTGATTCCCCCCTCGGCTTCCTGTTCATATCCCTCAACAACCTCGTAACGGTCGGCCCATCCATCACTGCGGCAAAGAAAAAGAAAAAAAATAACATATCTATCTTTTATTTAGCAGTGTCATCGACATTAAAAAGAGTGAGCTGGCCTTTCATGAATTACAAATAAATACAGAGTTATGTACAATAAAACTAAATTTAAGAAAAACAACTTCAACAATAATTCCACTGCAAATGTAGAATCAATCACATCGACCAAGTGTAATGTTTTCCTGATCCTTCATAATAGACTTAACCCCTTGTGGACTATTGTATAAATTCGTTTCAATATTCCACTGTTTTTGTAATGAGATGCTGTTCAACACTCTTTGTGAATGTGCATATGTTAACTGCTTATCTAAGATCCCTGACATGGATCAATTTTAAAGCCCTGTTTCAATAACTGTGTTATTAATTTTATGACATTCTACTGATTTTTGGATCATTTTTGTTTTGTTTGGATTGTCGACTGGAGGAACTGATCAATAGCAACATCAATAAAATTGTCTACATACCTGAGACTGGAAAATGATGCTTAATGTCATTAATGTGCATCATATCTATTGTATGTGCTATATTCAAATGAACAATCTCCACTTGATTTAGCATCTACTTGACAGCAACGACACGAATAATTGATTTTTTTATATAATGTAAATCACAGTATGTATGTATAAATGTATGTAAATAAATTAGTGCAGTAAGGGGATAACTTCCTCAAATGTAAATAGTTCTGACAGTTTCAGATCCTCCTGTAAATCATTCCATGCTGAAGAGGAAGTGTATTGAAAAGCTGTTTCACCTAACTCTGTTATGACTTGGGAATCCACCATATTACTTTTGGATTTTACACATGTACAGTATGTACAGGCAGAAAATGGAATATGGAAATGTCAACCAGTGTGACAGAAGGAGACATGGAAACAACAGAGTGAATACAGTGGTGATCTCAACTCCGTCAGCCGGTAAGACAACCCTAAAGCGCTGTAGTACACTGTATCTAACTTCTTTAGGGGCTGTTCAGGTGCATTCGTAAAGAGCAGATCACCATAATCCAGTAATGGTAAGAAAGCTGCAGAAATGTGATCCTTCCTCGTCAGGAAAGAGAAACAGGATTTGTTCCTGGAGTCGAAACCTAATTTAGGTTTCAGTTTATGGACAAGGTCCTCAGTGTGCTGCTTCTGATCTGTAACAATACTGAAATACTTACATGTTGTAACCATTTCAGTGTCAACTCCCTCACAGTTTTTAATAAAGATTTGATGTTAACTGTTTGTCATTTCAGAAAATCATGAATTTGGAATTTGAGCTGAACGAAATGAGGCTGAATTATATCAAACTGCAAAAATTCAACAGGTTGTACAAGAAGAAGAAGGATAGATACAGTAACTGTGTCATCAGCATAAAAATGGACAGCAGGAGTTGTGATGAAATAAACTATGTTAGCATAGATATTATTAAAATATATGGGGAACAACAGAGGATCTAGAATGGATCCCTGGGGCACCCCTTTCAAAACAGGACAGCTGTTTGAAAAACAGCCCTCAGTACTACAACTGGGACAAATAAACTAAGCATCGGTAAACAGGTAAACATAACAATTCAATACTTTCTACAAAATCAAAAGGTGACAGTGACGGACTGAAGTATTGGTGATGGAAGAGCGTAAAGTCTTATCCATCTCAAAGGGGTTCGGGTCTGACCTTTACAGTGTCCCATCCATGTGTGAAAATAATGTCTCTCAGTCTGATCCTGATGAATCCTGGCATCGTCCAATCTTTACGCCCTCCAGTAAACCGATGGTCATTAAAGAAATGAGAAGCTACTCACTGCATCAGTTAGATTAAATAGGTTAAAAAATGTGTTGTGACGGAAACATATTAATCACTGCAGGAATTCTCCAACGGCGGACTCTGATCTTTTTGTTTATGTAAGAAAAATGGACCTCCCAGATGACAGTGATGGATCAGAGCAATTTTTTTTGTTTTTTTCAGACTGGATAATATCTTCCTGTATGGATTTTTATGGCGACTCATTAATTTCAAAATTTGGTTTTCTTATTCCATCTATTTGGTGTTATGTTTATTGTGCCGTTGTGTTGTATTCTGTTGAAGCCATGATCTTTTTCTTCCCTGTTTGTTGATTAATATAGTTTTTGCTGATTTTTATATATATTTTGTACATGGAAAGTTCCTCCACATTATTCTCATAATATCACGACTTCATTCTCGTAAAATTATGACTCTTTTTTTGTATTTGACTTTATTCTCATAAAATTACGGGCTTTATCTAGATATTTTACAACTTTATTCTCGTAGTGACAAGTATTTTTATTTTCTTGTGGCCCTAATTCAGCATTAATGCTCTCTCTTATTATTTTTTTTTTTTATTCACTACTTGGTAACTTATTTAATGTATTTTTCAAAAATAAATTTCAAGTACATGTACCCCCATTTGAGCACGCCTGACTTAAGGTCCAGATTCATGGCCTGTATGTTGGTTTCTTTAAATAATGAGAGTCTGTCGCCCTTGTAGCCGTGTTAAATTAGCGAGGTGACACTATAGGGGCTTATCTGAAGACTAAGGCAGCAATCCTCAATTTAAGACCATGGAAATCTAAACCCTAGCACCACAACCGTAACTGTAAGCTTTAGACAATCCCTTCAGCTTGGTTGTTTTTTTTTTTTTTTGCTTGTGTGAGAGATTCTAACCTACCGAGCTAATTTGGACACACAGCTGGCCCGTGGGCTTTAAGAGCAACAGAAAACACCAGTGAAGGGGACACTGGGAAATAAATGAGCAGATAAACAGCGGTCCTCTGAGCTGGTTTGAGCCAGTGCAGGTTTAGGGATCCATTTAACTCCCTGTGTGTGTCTCTGCACAGGCTTCGGACGACCGCCTCCAAATACCTGCGCTATTGACAGCTGCACACCAATTAGGTATGACTGACCACAGAACCAATTACCCTGCACACATGGGATGTGGGTGATGGGTACGGACGTGTGTGTCCATGTGTGCAGGTCAAAGTCTCTGACCTTTATGTCGACAATTACCATCCATCAAGAAAAGTGAGACATTCAGCCGAATTTGTGGGAATGTAAGAAGTACACGCCGCCATTGTGCGGAAAAAGTACGGCCCTTTCCGACACCATATGGATCGGAGCGACGGGGCCGAATACAAGTCCAGTGTTTTATGTTACAAAAGCACGAACCGTCTGCGTGTTCCTAATGGAGGCAACACGGACACCGATGTGGAGCAGAGCGCGTGGCGTCCATTTGTTCACGTGTTTCCTCCCATCATGTGTCCGCAGTCGATCCGTTAGCGTCTAAAGGTAAATGATCCGCACGCTCCGGGACGCTATTATTCAGCAAACAACTCCCTTAAAAGCCGTACTAAAATGTTGGTCATGTTTCATTTACTTCCAGCGGTTAGAATGAATAGTTTTTTGTTTGTTTTTTTTTGTTTTACTATAGTGCAGTGGAATCTGATGTCTCTTCAGGACCCAAAACTTACTTTATTTTGTCTTGTTACACCTTTTTCTGTACTTATGTATTATTACTGTTTCTACTGAGCACTCATTTTAATATTTTTTAATATTTTTGTGCAACGTTTTCATACCTTTTTATATTTCTCACTATCCCGACACTGCAAATTTCCCCTTCAATGGATTATCTTATCTTACCTGCTTTTTGTCTGTAATGTTTTAATCAATTTGCATCACTTACATAATTTTTTGTCATATGTCTTTGAGTCTAGTTTCATCTTTTATGTAATTTCAACCTTTCTACATCATTGACATTTTTTTTGTCTTTTATGCTTTTGTCATTTCGCCGATTTTTTCTTCTAGTTTTGAATCTTGTCTGTTGTTATTGTCTTATTACACTTGTATCTTATTTTAATCCTTTAATGTTTTTACAGGCTTTTTATCTTACAACCTGAAATGTCTTCAGAAAAATAAGTGTAATTTTAACAGTAGTCTGCCTGTTACTAAATGTTTTGTGTATTTGTTGTGAGTTGTAAGTTGTAATGAACATGTGTAAATGATAAACTGAGGTGTAACAGTGATAAAGTTGCACATATTTTTCTCAAGAAATTTCAGGTTGTTCATGTGCTGTTCAATTTATTCACATTTATTTTTCAAGGATAGTTTGTAGATGGAAACCTTTTCATGATGTATTTTTACTGTTTTCACTCTTAAACATAAGAAAAAGTTTGGAGTTGACATTATTTATCGGTTATTCTGTTATTTTACTGACTGAGCCCACTGTACACCCCTGTTTTAACATAATCACACAAAAGGTTTTTTTTTTTTTAATTTACTTTTAAGTCAGTGGATCTGTTTCACTCTGGACACGGTCACTGTATTTTGCAGTATATTTACAAAGCAATCCGGCTGACTCATCCTTTTCAATCTCCTAATTGAGTTTAGAGTCAGAGACACGTGAATTAAATCGAACCCAGTCACATTTTCCTCATTCGCTCCATGTGAATACAGTCTCTGTCTTTTCTTTTTCGCTCGCTCTTTGCAGCACAGAAACACACAGCACCTCATGTGTGGTCCGAGGTCTTATCTTCACTGCACCTTTATCTGACTGAGTAACAGCATTTAATGTTGTCTGTTCAATACAGTGTAGTGTTTAACACAGGGGTGTCAGAGTCATTTTAGCTCCAGGGCCACATACACCCCAGTATGAGCACAAGTGGACCAGACCAGTGAAACAGTGAAGAAAGTAAAATTTAAGTACAAACTACATTATGAAAGTGTTTAAAGTTTCCTTAAAAATGTGAACAACTTGAACAACCTGAAATTTCTTAAGAAAAATAAGTGCAATTTTAATAATATTCTGCCTCAGTTTATCATTTACACATGTTCATTACAACTTACAGATCACAGTGGATCTACACATACACACAACATTCAGTAACAGGCAGAATATTGTTAAAATTGTACAAATTTTTCTTTTGAAATTTCAGGTTTTTCATATTTGTTCAGGTTATTCACATTTTTCATTTCAATCATGTGGGCCAGTAAAATAAAAATGTAATAACCTATAAACGATGTTAAAAATGGACAGAAATTTGATAAACGTGAACAGGAAAAACAGAAATAAACAAAAACTTAAAAAAAAAAAATCAACAAATATGAACAAAATAGATAATAAGAACAAAACAAGCTAAAAAATGTACAAAAATGTTAAAATTGCATTTGGTTCTCTTCAGACATTTCAGGTTGTTCATATTTGTTCAGGTTATACATATTTTATTGTTAAAAGATAGTTTGTAAATGTAAACATTTTCATGCAATTTTACTTTTTTGACACTAAAACAAATAGAAACATTTGTAGTCGTCATCATTTATAGGTCATTATGATAGTATTTAACTGGTCTGACCCACTTCAGATCAGATATGGAACCTGAACTAAAATGATTTTAACACCTTTTTGTCACCTTTAATATCTTCAGTGTCATTTTTGCATTTCTCAGCTTCATCCCAGGGGCCGGATTGGACCCTTTGGCGGGGCCGGTTTTGGCCCCCGGGCCGTATGTTTGACACCTGTGCTTTAACAAACAGGTCCTGGCGAAACAGTGGGGAACAGATTGGTGTTTTTAGACGGAGAAGTGCTGTTCAACGCTCTACATGAATTATGCACAACACGCCGAAGACACGCCTGACTGTTTCTCACAGTGGAGTTTGTGATGAAGTAAAATGACATTCTCTCTTCTCGCTCTTTTCTCTCAGGAGCACCATGTCTGGCACAAACCCAAACAGCTCGTCAAACCTCCCCGGCCTCCAGAGGCACGCCTAATGGGACGAAATCTGATTTAACGTCACCTCGATGTTCCACGGCTTCACACCGCAGATTTGAAGGCACATTATTGCATAACCTGAGTCAGATATACTGGAGGAACACCTGTTTAAGTAGATTAAGGAGTCGGTGCCACGGCATTCGCTTTAGTTATTAGTTCAGCAGTAATTGCGTGAGGACAGACACGGGGCTAGGGGTCACAGACAGCAGGGGAAACATTACATCATTAGAAGTTCAGGGTTAATTCGGCATTAAATACTGATCGGGCTTGTACTTTTGGTCAATTCAAATAATCTTTGAACTTCAAAAATTAAAAGGTCATTTTTAAAAAAATCTTTATAAACTATACAGTTATAATTGGCCACACCCTCTAAGCAGAGTTACACAATGTTCCGCAAAGTTGGGTGGAGTTTAAGCATCTGAATTAACCCTTAAAAACCCAAACAACCATCTACTGATCTAAACTGTTTAATACCTGTTGATCCACTAATCCGATCAATACATGGAAATAATTATCAATAACCAGCAAAAAAAAAAAAAAAAAATCAACACTAATACATTATATAGATAAAAGTATTGAGACCCATTGAATTCAGATGTTTCATTGCTAGGAGGACAGGTTATAAAAACATAATGACAAATGTCATAATAATACACTACATAAAATGTTATATTTTGGTCCATATCTTCTGATGTTAAAGATATTTTTGTGTTGACAAAGCCGCATTATTTTTACTTCAATGATGTGAGATTATGTAACATAAAAACAGCTGTGATATCACAGATGTGGTCACTGTTAAAACTTAAAAACACAACAGCTATTTTTGAGGTCATTTCCAAATTATTATTATTATTATTTTTTTTTTTTACATTTATTCTAATATGTTGGATTTTTTCAGTGAAAATAAGGTATTTTCATATATTTAATGTACTAAACGTGTAGATGTTTGCAGTAAATTCAAAGGTTACTATATCAAAACAGAGAAAACTGAAGAAAAATACAGTAATATCATTACCTGAACAAACAAACATGTAAAATCACTTATTCATGGGTTTTACTGGTGAATCAATGTTGTAGAAGATGACGGTGTTTCCACGGTAACTACGGAGCCTCTGAACATCCAAATGGGTCATATCTGATGACCATGAACAGATGAATAACTGTATTTTAACTAAATTATTTACATGTATTGATAGGATTAGTGGATCAACAGATATGAATCATTGAAACAGTCTTCGAGGGTTAATCTAATCTTGACAGATATTATATTATATGTATTTTTTAATGATAGAATTTAGCATGTATTCAAGTAAATCTAGTCAAATTGAGTTCATATTATGACTTTAATAACCGGAGTTAAAAACAGTGATGGTTTTCCGAGGCCCTGACTGTATGTGACATTGTTTAGAGAAGCACAGCCTGACAACATCTGGATAATTTATAGAGTGGCATACAACAGCGAACAGACCGAGAGCTCCCCCGACTCTCTGGGATGATCCAGTTCCAGTTTGATAGCACATTTGTATATTTATGAAGCCATGAATTAATTGGCAGGGCAGAGATTTAATCACATGCGCTGTTTCCCCTGGAGGATGAATGGGAAGAGTTACTTTAAAAAGAGGAAGGGGAGGAAAAGGGAGTCAAGAGTTTCCTAATTGCTCGACGCGAGTGTTAAACTAAAAAGTTCAGGTAGTTAATGGGGAAACTTTTAATTCATGTCAACTGGTGTAAATAGGAAAATGTGTTAACCAAGAAGAACACAACCATCCTGTGTACCTTACACAATTCTATTTGTTGTATACTTTTATTCCCTTTGAAAATAATGGTGTTGTTTTGTGTGTATGTTGTTATTTTAGTGTTTTATGTACGGTTTCAGGACGGACTTTTATTGTATTTTTAGTGTAAATGTATGGCTGTGATTTCTATTTGTGTAACTTCTGCTGCTCGTCTTGGCCAGGACACTTGAAAAAGAGATTTTTTAATCTCAATGAGCTTTTTTTCCTGGTTAAATAAAGGTTATAATAATAATAATAATAATAATAATAATGTGTTGTCCATCTGCATCATCTTTTAATTCATTATATAAAGCAAATTAAAATTATTCAGAGTTTTGTGCCAGTGAATGTGGAGTTATTTCTACACTGTTTGACTACTGTTGTAAATTTACCTCATTATTTCATTGGTTTTGTAATGACATGCTGTTCAACTCTCCTTGTGAATGTACATACAGTATGTTACCTGGTTATGTATGATCAATGACTCTCATGGATCATGGATTTTGTCACAGTGCCATTCATTTCGTGACATTCTACTGATTTTTTGGATCATTTTTGTTTTGTTTGGATTTGTTGACTGGAGGAACTGATCAATAGTAGCATCAATAAAACAATCTACATACTGTACCTGAGACTGGAAAATGTGTTTAACCCTTTCCTGCAGGAATTATTAAACCACTGAGTCAGATAATGACTATCCAACTGGATTATTCTGCATGAGATTCACATATATTACAGTCAATGGTTTATAACAGTTTAAATACAACTTTAATCATCCTGGTAATCACAATTATCTGATAATAAGTTATTATCTGATAATGTAGTAAAAAATATGCATTAAGCCATAACTAGGCCAAAATCAGCTAATTAGGTGTAATTATTCCAAATAATATCCATTTAATTGACATTTGGATGACATCGTGCATGAAACAGTTAATTACTGTTATACCAAAGTCATTAATTTGCATCATTCCCATTGTATGTGTGATATTCAAATGAACAGTCTCCACTTAAGTAGGCATCTGCTTGACAATGACAAATTATTGATTTTTTTATGCAATTCTAAATAAATTTGGGAAGTAAGTGGTTACATCTGCCATAACACAACACCTTTTTTTACACAACACATTCGTTTTAATCTCACAAATAATTTCTTACAGCGGCGTATTAGGGCCACATAAGGAAATAAAAACACATGTAACTACAAGAATAAAGTTGTAAAATATTGAGATGAAACATGTAATTTTATGAGAATTAAGTCGAATACAAAAATAGCCACAAATTTACAGGAATTAAGTTGGAATATTATGAGAATAATGTCGCCATATTTCGAGAATAACGCCATAATATTACGAGAATAACGTCGTTATTTTTAAAACTACGACTTTATTCTCGTAATATTATGGATTTATTCTTGAAATATTACAACTTTATTCCCATAGTGACAAGTCTATTTATTTTCCCTATTTTCAACATATTATGACTTTTATCTTATAAAAGTATGACATTATTTTCATTGAATTATGGGTTTCGAAATGTTTCGACTTTATTCTCGTAGTGACAGGTGTTGTGGCCTTAATACGCCGTAATTTCTCGCGCCGAATGAATGAGGTGAAATAAATGTAAAATATTCAACAGAAAACACTGCTAGCCCAAATGCTCCCTCTTTCCTTTTCGCTCCCTGACCCCATCCGTTCCTCTTTTTTCTGCCGAGTTAAAACATTTGCGGTGGTTAGCTACACAGCGGCGGCAGGACTCTCTGGAGGTGGCGTGGAGGGCCCTGGGTGAGCTGGGGAGCCTTTAAAAGCCCATCCAGGCTGCTTTTACTTATTCATTATGCCCCAGTTTGCGTTGGGAGATCAGTCTCCTCTACAATGAGAAGGAACACTGCTGTGAGAAAATCCTTTTTGCTTTTACTGCCGAGGCTGGGTGATTCACTATTAAATACCACGACAAAGTCTCTGCATCAAATATTAGTGGCGGCGGTGACTGATGGATGATAAGATCGTATTATCAGTCGGTTCGTTTGATGTAAAAGCATTTGGTGAAGCGGCAGGAAATGCAGCTGCTACAGGCAACTTTTTAGACACACTTCTGCACGTTTCTGCTGTTTGGTTGCTCATTAAGGCAGCAATAAGATCCACTGCCAGTTTCATTTGCAGTGCCATGACGTCCAACATCTATTTTTTTTTTTTTTTTTTTAATGGTAATTGGCAAATACTTTCAAGACTATTCAGATCTGAGCAGCTCAAACAGGTAACTTAACCCTTTATGGGGCACTTATAGAAATACTCTGAAATTCTAAATTTCAACTTTAGTGTGTTGTTGGAGGACCTAATTTTTCAGAAAATCAAGGCCAATGAAGTTACCATATTTGGTTCCTTACCTAAAAAAAACAACAACAACAACAACAAAAAAAACAAATCAAGAAGTAAATTTTAAAAATGCAAGAAAAACACATGTAAGGTGAAAGGAACATGTATTTTACAACCTTAGACCAACATCAGTGCTGATCCAGACCCCTGTCCACATCCACATTAACCCTTTGAACATCAGTACTTACATTAGT
>JAPQRQ010000017.1:25994814-26005703 GCA_037367365.1 Apogon talboti | reverse complement strand
CACACACACATACACAACTTAACTTGTAAAACAAAAAAACTGCAACAATGCGCAAAATGTTAAAGAAAATAATTCACAATGATTAAGATTCATAGTTGTAAAATGTTGTATTTGTTCATTTTAATCTTGTTTTATTTCTACGGAATGTCAAATTACTGATTCTCTTTTTTACTTCAGTTGTTTATCATTTTTATTATTATTATTATTATTATTGCCTGTCCAAAAACCAACGGATGACATCTTAGCATATGACTTCATTTTTTACAATTACCATATTCATGTTACCACATTTTCTCATAGTTGTGTTTAGTTTGATAATTAGGTTTGCTTTGTTATGTTTAGGACAAGTTATGGTGTCAATGTCAAGGTGTCATAAACCATCAAAATGACTATTTCATGTTCATGTTCATTTCAGAGACTGAAGTCACTGATGTGGTCACCTGAACTCTGTTTAGTATAGGTCTGCTCTAAATTAACATTGGTAAAACTATGGGTTAACGCCATAGATTCTCATGTCATGTGATCAAAACCAGAGGACGTCTTAAATGTCCCATCATAGATTCGAGTGCAGCTGTCTTTAAAGATTAGACAGCTGATGTGGAGCCAACCTGGTCACATAGCATTAAGACACTGTGAAAAGGATAGATTTTTTTATAAATAACACAATTCGGCTTCATTAGGAGGAAAAAATGTTGTGCAAAAATAACAGTGTTAATATACTCAATATGTATTATCTGGAAAAAGTGTCCAGTTGTCCTCCTTTTATCGTGGAACAGTATCATGATCTGATGGTACAAAACAGTCATTTACATGGTCTGGGTTTTCTCATTTAGATATTCAAGGACACATTATATTATGTAATTTGGGATGGAATGATACAGCACAGCGATCTTTTTTTATAGACAGCAATGAATTTTAAAAGCATGGACGTTCATTTAATCATATTATTGATTTATTCAATGGCATTAATCAGTAATATGACAGTACAAGCTCATTAAGTGCCATATGGCGTACAACGTCATGTTTGTATTTTCTACGCAACCCTGAGGCCTTCATAGAGTAGAGGCTGAATCACCACCAATTACATTCGTTGTATGTGCTGTAAAGTGCAATAAATCAAGCCAAAACTGTGTAACGCAGAGATTTGGAACAATTTGTTTTAATGAGATAATTCAGACTGTATTTGCAGATAGGCTTATAGCGTAGAGATTGGTTGGATTTAGAGCGATCTAAAGCTTAAAGCCTAGCATAAATTGTTTGTCATTAATATTTTGGAGTTTACACAGCATGTGCTGGTCCTGCTGACAACACTGTTCCCTTCACCAACACATGACACAGTGCAACATACTGCCCTGCTGATGTGACCATGAGTCAGCTCACACAGCTCCATGGGGGGCTGTTTGTAGGTGACCCCCGCTTCCAAACGTGTCACTTCTACAGTGAACTGAGGCGTAGTCTGGCCTCACCAGGGTTTTCTGCAAAAATAAATGTGACGGTGACCTCTCTTGGATATTATTGGTGACTGCAAGTAGGAAGAAAAAGGTAAATAAAAACCTAAATAAACAGGTGAGTGATTTAAAGACATTATTATTATTATTATTACGTCATCTGTATTTGTAGGATCATTTATCCCCCATTTAAGTTTGAACATAAAAAGGCAGTAGCCAGTCTTTAAAATTTGTTTTGTGTCCCCTACAGAGGACAGAAATGCATCACTGAGTCTCAGGAGGATATATCTCAATATCTGTGTGTTTCTTTATCAACATGTATAAGTGCGCACAAATGTCTATGAAAATGGTGGAAGTATAAACATGTCAGCAGGTGTATGTGTGTATCCTTTGGGATACATACTGTACTGTATGTAGTTGTCTGTGTACAGCAACAATCTGTAGGGGAGAGTGGGGTAAGATGAGCCAGTGGGTAAAGTGACCCACCCCCTGTTTCTAGGCAACGGTACACATTTGTTGTCATGTAACCATAAATTCTGCAAGCACCCTCCATTTTGCTGTCCCTGTGATTGAGAGAAGGTAATGTGGTAAGTAAGTTTTCGTTTAAAAAAAACTTTTTTCTGCTTGTCAAAGTACATTTTTTACATGTCAGCTATAATGACTGTTATGTCAAAACAAATGTATCCAGGTCTAAACATATGTATTATACTTGTTGATGATTTGCCAGCATATTAAACCATGTGAACCATTTAGCTAAAGATTAGTCTGATTTGCTAAGCTAGGTAGGCAAAGTGAGCCAAATGCCTTGGGTATACTGAGCTAGTGGTTCAACTTACCCCACCATGAGGCATGAGTTACATTATGTCTGAAGTCAAATAGTTTATTTTAATGTTGTATTAAATAGCTCTTTTTTCCTTCTTAATATTTTACACATTGCATGTACTTTTTTACAGTTGTTACACTCTATAGTATAGATTCTCTATTTGTATTAAAATATTCAGAACAATACACTTGTATTGGACTTGTTATGTATAGTTTCAAGTTCCCTTTAAGATAATTTAAAGTGATGCTCCATTTTAAACTGGAAAAAATAAACTGGTCAATTTACCCCCGGTGGCTCAATTTACCCACTGACTTGAATCAATTTACCCCAAAGCTGGGGCAAGTTGAGCAACAAGACCATTTTTAATTTAAAGAGGTCATATTTTCATTGCCTTAGATGCCTTAGATGTATTCTTAGCATTTCCACTGACAGGAAACATCCTGACAGCATAAGTAAAACATGGCTCAATTGACCCCACTCTCCCCTACATGTATTTGCATTTGTAGACTTGAAGGTGTATGTCTGTTCTCAAACACATGTAATAGCAAAATGTATGAAACTCATTAATGAATGTTGAAGTACAGCAGCCACTTCTAGTAGACAGGTACAAGGGGCCCATTCCAGACTCTTAGCAGTGATGCTATCTCAATGCTTTGGTAATGTCAGAGAGGAACCATACCTCACATACAGTATATATGGATATGATCCAACATAGCATGAGAATCTATTTGAATTGACATGGACTGAAACGGGACAATACTTAGGTATACTAAGCTAACTCAACCCTCACTGACCCGCTTCGTTACCTTTGTATTTTAGGATTTGATACTTCTCTGTGCTTTTTAATGCTCTTTTGTCATTGTATTTTTGCTTTATCATCTGTTTGTTAAAAAGAATTTTAATCTGTTAAAAATAAAGTATAAAAAATAGTTTTGTATTGGAATTAAATGCATTTTTAACAGCAAAATTAAACACCAAGTTAATTTCATTCAAATGCATAAACAAGCCTAAGAATACACGTAAAAATGAGTGTTAAATACAATAATCCACAATACACTAATTCCACTGTAAATAAATGCATTCTCTTTTTCTAACCTTTCTATCAGCTTGAGCCCATACCTACATTAAAAAATTAGCGAGATATATAAATATAATTATCTTCCTAAGTGTTCACACAGTTTAGCATATTTACATTTTATTTTTCCATTTTTTAAATCTTATTTCATTCAGATTTGTACAAATTATAAAAACAGTGCCAATACATACATTTAGTCAATAAAGCTTTGAAAAGAAAAAAACGGAAGTGCAGTGACAGAGGATGTAGCCGTGTTATTAGCAGTTGGTCCCTATAGATAACTAAGTTAACAACTAGTTTTATTTAAGTAATAACCACACATATCTTGTCACGCATCTTCCTGTTAACACTACCATAAGGTAAGGAGACACTCGCATGCTAATATATTGGTAATTTGTGTAGTTCGCTTGCAGAAAACGGATCAACTTTCGAGCTGCTAGCTGTTAGCCAACATTAGCTCCGGGTAGTGTTAGCTAGCATAACATTGCAAACAAAAATAAGTCGATTTAATGGACAAAGTTGACAACTTGCTGGTGTGCAGTAGAGGAATGCTTCCAAACTCACTGTGCGATGCACAATAACAAAAACTGGTCATATTACGTTTGTTACGATGCTTTTGTGGGTGAACTTTGATGAACCTAGTGTTCCTCCTTTAATCCTTAATGAGTATGTGCAGATTATTTCAACTTCAGATCACGTTACAGACTAAGTTAATAAATTCTATCAATGTATATGTTGACAATTTTAATGTAAGGACTCAATGGAGATGCATTACTTATATCCAAAGCACTTAACACGAGATCCAACCAAAGACCAGGACATTACATAATAGCTATTGTATGTGTATTAATTCTGCATGCTGCATTATTAAACGACTGGGTTGTAGAAACAGACAGACTGATGTCAATAATATTATAGATTAACATCCCATGTGGATGGTAATGCATTTCCATCCACAGGTTTTGTGGTCAGTGCACAAGGAGTCCTGATGCAAATTAAAGACATATTAAAGCACACATTAATCACATTAGAAGTCAGAAAGTAAAATGCATTTTAGGGACATTTCATACTTGTTCTGTTTGTCTCTTTTTAAGATGAAGTTGTTGCACTGACTGCAGTTGCTTTTAGTTTTGCAGCTGTCACTAGCTCCTTTTGTTGAATTGTGTATTGCACTTACAGAGAAAACACAATAAACAAAAAATCATTGTATTTTTTTGAGGACACTCACTATTGAGGTATACTTAATCTGTGGCTGTTTACTGTGAACAAACTTTGAGCTTGACAGCCTCTAAAGGAAGGATGTTTAGTATTGCATGAATCTTGACAAACACAATCAAGGTTTCAACAGTCCCTCATGTTTGGCTGGGAAGCTTCCTAATAAGGTACTTGTATGAGACAGGGTTTTAGGTGTGTCACGTGACTCCAGTTGAGTCACACAGGACAGAATGGGGGCACTATTTCACATCAAGCACACTGTAAACATGGTAAGAGACTGCTGCATTAGTCATTCACTTTGTTAGAAAATTGTGCACACGTTCATTGTAAGTGACAAAAGATCACACCGTGTTTACGCTATTATTGTTTAACCTTTAATGACAAAGTACCCGTGATCTCTTATTCCACCAGTGTGGTGTTGTTCTTTTATGAAGTAAAAATTATTCATCAGTTTGTTCTATTTCTGTAATGCCTAATTTCACTGACGAGAGGAAAAAGCCTTAGAGGTTTGTTGCCTTTTTTTCTTGCGGTTTAGAGTGACACCTGGTGGTTTGCACTAGTAATAATAGTAATTTGGGACTAAATGCTAAATCTCTAGTACAGCACCTCATTAATTTCATGTTTTGAAATTTGCGTTTAACAGAAAAGCAAAATTTTACAATAAGACTACGATGAGGCTCTTATTTTTAGCTATTTTTGTAGTTGAAGTCATGATTTGACACAAGCCACTACACATATTGACACTTGAAGAAAAGTTTTAGTGTATCTCCACAAAATGGTTTCATGTTTTTTTTTCTTTTAATAAGTCCTTTGTTTTCCCTCATTTGTTAGGATCGTGGATCACCTCCCAGCCAGTGTATGACTTTCATCTCTGAAGATGGAGGGAGAACATGTTCATTGTGACTCCTGTTTTAACCTGAGATGTACGGTTAAACCTCAGCCAGGAATCTCCTGTGACCTCATCAGCTGTCCTCTACGGTGTGGAGCTGTATTTCATTCCTGCAAAGTTGAAGAGCACCACCTCCTGTGCCCGCTGATGAGGGTCCCATGTCTAAACAGAGGCTATGGTTGCCCTGCCAACCTGGTGCGTAACCAAATGTATGCGCACCTTGACGTTTGTCCAGCTGGAGTAGTTTGTTGCACTATGGAGTGGAACAGGTGGCCGGTTAGCTGTCTGGACTATACTTCGTATGAGTGCCTTAGCCATGGGGTTGAGGAGGTAGAGCAGCTGGACATGGCTCTTGCCCTTCAGGACCAGCGTACACTTCTTGAGTCCCTTAAGGTGATTGCCATGGCGCCTACAGCAGCAAACATGTCCCCTGTTCCTGTGACCCAGGAGAATGCGGTCACGGACTCAGCTTTTCATACATCGGTTACTGAGGCCCCCACATTTATTGAGTCATCATCCCCACATCATCAAGAGCCGACACCAGTAAGCTCTGCAAAAGACAAAATAGCTAGTGGAATTAATGGCTTAAATGAGGAGCACTTCAGTAAACTCTACCAAGCCACAGCTGAAACTGCAAGAAGCTTAGTTGCTGCTTTAGAGGTTGTTAGCAGTGCAAGCAGTTCAGGGTGTGTGAACAGAGGAACTGTTGAGGAGATTACAACCAACAGCACCAACAATGGAGACCTTTACGCACTAGAGGCCTCAGAAGGGGTTTGTTCAAGTTGTTTGAATTTAAATGGAGCTCAGAAAGAACCAGAGCTTCAGATTTTAAACAATGCAAATGGACCACTGTTAGGAGACACGGAGCCATGTTTGGGGAGCACCTGTACTGTCGAGGTGCAAGACAATATGAACGTTGGGGCTTCTCAGGAACCACAGACGTGTGATATGAATGCTCCACTGTGTGTCATCCCAGGTGGGGCACAGACAGCTGGACATGTGGTCTTGGAAGACAGGGGGCCCGTACTTTTAGAAAACCATGAGTTGAAGGTCCGTAGCTCTCCTTATCAGGGACAGTACTCATTACCTAATGGTCGGATAGGTTTCATCCCAGAACGGTCAGTGCGCGGACGGAAACGTGGAATGGAGGACAAGGCTGTGGACACCTCGGACCTAGAGCCGCAGGATGACCCACTGGGCCTGGGGGAGGTGGATCTGATCACAGCAGCCCTGCTTTTCTGTTTAGAGGAGTCCAGAGAGTGTAGAAGGATTTCTGATACAGTCTATGTCGACGGTTACCATGTTGACTTCGGCACACAGACGTTCACTTTCCCCGCCGCCATCTTGGTAACCAACACTAGAGTCGGCGACATGGCCTCTGCGTCGGCCTGTGATCACGCTGCCCCCCAGCTCTCCCACCCCAGCCCTTTCCGTACGCTGCGTCTTGGCCTTGTTTTACAAGCTCTGGGGGTCGACGCGGTCCCACATAACCGCTACCTCCCTCCTAATCCCCGACACCAGCACATGTTCCCCTTTGTTTGTGGCCAGTCTTTCCGCAGGGATCAGTTTAGCGCTCATTTCACAAACGTCCACGGTGACATTCATGCAGGTCTCAACGGTTGGATGGAGCACCGCTGCCCTCTGGCCTATTACGGCTGCTCATTCTCCCAACGGAGGTTTCACCCATCGACCAAGGGGGCCAAGGTAGTTCATGACCGGCATCTCAGATCCTTTGGGGTTCAGCCTCGCCCAAAGGCAAGACTTCCAGGTGACTCCCAGTCAGACCAGTTTAGTGGGCTTCCCATTGAGATATTGTGGCACATAGCGGGTTTCCTTGACAGCTTTAGTCTGTGCCAACTGTCGCTGGTGTCACGGACAATGAGGGAGGTGTGTGCCAGTCTCCTTCAGACCAGGGGCATTGTGGAGGTGCAGTGGAAGCAAAGGCTGTGCCCTGGGCCTAATGGCACTGTGTCCTGGCAGATGAAGAACAAAGTGAGTAGAAAAAAGTATTGTCTGTGTACTGTATGTAACAAACTACATAGAAGTTTAACAAAAAAAGAGAAGCATTCCAATCCCAGGGTTCCAGTGGGGCCTTAAAAAGTCTTAAAAGTCTTGAATTTACAAATCTGCATTTACTACCTTAAAACAGTCTTTAACAGGTATTACATTTGATACGGTAGGTCTTCAGTTATGATGGCTGTGTTGTGTTTAAATGTGTCTGTTAAATGTCCAAGCTGCAAAGAAAGTAACGTTAGTTGACTCAGTTCCACCCGTTCCAACCCAACAATTTATACTGAAATTAGGAGTCAGTTATCTCTAACTTTGCAGCCCCCCAGTGAGAAATGACTCAGAACGGTGGGAATCAATGTGCCGGAGTAAATAAATACATTTTCCTAAATTCTAGGAGTCACAAATTTATGCCAGCATGGCCACGGAGTAGGCATTAAATCCTGTTCTAAGTGGTCTTAAAAAGCTGTTAGTCTTAAACTGAACTTGTAGAAAGCTGTAGGAACCCTGAACCCTTTGCTTAAGAACTATTAACACACTGAAAATACCCACCTGTTTTTAAAGTACGACGTTATGGCTTTATTCTCGTAGTGACAAGTGTTTTTTATTTTCTTATGTGGCCCTAATACGCCGTCGTATGTTATATATGATGTTTGCATTCATTTTTGTTGCGTTTTAGTGCTGTATTTGTGTAATTTAGCCTATTATATGTAGTAGTTTATGGTCACATAGATTGTGTAATTTCAGCTCAGAACAGCCTTTTTTTTGTGACACTATTTTATAGCCAATCCAACAGGGTTTTAAAGAGTCCATTTAGTTCAAAAAGTAAGAGTGTTCTCAGCTTGTAAAGGAACATTGAATCCTTCAGTTTATCTCAAACATTCACAGTCAGCTCTTTTGTAGACATGTTTTCACCGGACAGGAACGGGAGCAAAAAAATACTGGGTATTTAAATCTGTCACACAAATGTTAAGTATTAGTAACATTTGCCTTCTTCAAATTTGTACTTGAGTTAAAGTACTTCTACGTCTACATTCCACCATGTTGTCTAAGTCTTCATCTCAGATCATTGTATCTGTGGGTGTGAGTCTGTGTGTGTTTAAGGTCAGTACGTCTCAGCTAATTCCTGTTTGGTGAAAAGTTTAACACCTACAAATATTTTCTAACACACAGTCAACGACTCCGTCTTAATCTCCTTTTGTAAATATCACAGAGCATTACACTCAGTGCTCATTCATGCAGAAAATACACAACTGAGACGTGTAACAGGTGAAAGTTCCTATATTTACAGAGTTTTATCCACTGAACATTTTGACTCTTGTTGCTCCAGGTTTGGAGATTCAGCACCGCCTTCAGCCCAGTGTTATCCTGGGGGTTCACCGATCACCCCAGCATGTCGGACCATCTAAAGAAGTGCACTTTCAACGTAGTGGAGCACAAGACGGACCCTGTACCCCTGCCCGCCATGTGTACCACACGAGACGGAGAATCACTGCGTCGTTTCCTGCGTCACGTCGACATCTGACCAAAACGAGGCGCTGCACTAGGAACACTGTGGTATCAAGTGGAGGTTACAACTCAAAACAGACGTAACTCAGACTGTATTATATTAGATGACGATGATGATGATGAAGCCTTAATGAAATAACCTGCCACAATAAATGGTTTGTTGTTGTGGATGCCCACTACACGGGCATAAAAAAAATCAACAGATATTTAGCTTTGCATGGATCTGTGCTAAAGACACACCGGTATAATGGTATGGTGAAAGTATATTTTCATGAAAACAAATATGCACAATAGATTTCTATTATTGTATGTTATATATTGAGAATGTTTCACCACCTTGCCTTGCAGTTGTAGCCATACAGGAAGAAGCAGGTCGTCGGTTATATTGCGTTATTTCTGTGCAACAGGATTTATTACTCGCACTTTACCCATTTTTTATGCACTAGTCCTTGAGATGCCTGTAGAGGGCGGCAGCCTGATGCAAACTGGACTCTATAGTCTGTCAGATGTCAGAACAGTTGGATATTAAGAACGGTAGCCCAGTAACGCATGTATTTTGCTAACATTTAATAAAATCTTTACAGTGTTTTGTATGTTTGTTTTTAAAGCTCTTGCTAATCACTTATTAAAGAACACTATTGTTTGTATGTATGTATGTATGTATGGGCGCTTATCAAAGAAATGCACTGCTGACAGCAAATGTCACTTCTCCAAATTGTGCGCCCATCATCTGTTATTATTGATAAAGCTGTAAACTGACAATGCCAGCAAGGATAAATGTGCTCATTTGAAATAAAAAGTCATATTTACATTTGACTCATGATTTGGGTTCTTGCAGAGCACCAACTGAAGGATGGAGAGATGAGTTCACTATAACAGCTGAACATCACAACATATGACCACATGGAATATGAACGGATGAATCTGAAACGCAGAAGGAGAAATCCCACTGCACCTGAACTGTTACCACCAGTTCCACCAGTTGGATATTTCCTAATTACCTGGTGTCAGTTCAGAGAACGCTTTGTGAATCAGTGGATGAATGAAGCTCAGACGTGGTTTGAACTCGAGCCTTATGTTATACAGGCTTATTCTGACTAATATTCACACCATGACCATGACCGCTTAAACATATATGATAAATGTGAATGTATTTTAAGTTATTAGATCTACTTATATCAGGAAAACAAGTGCCTCTTGTGTTGAATCTGGAGAGAAAGTGAAGAAACTGAGGAGGAAACTAATGGTGAAACATACTTGAATAATAATAATTGGCGGTGATTTAAATATAAACTGAATTAAAACAACAGCAGTAGTTCATGCTAAAAAAAAAAAAAGGTTATAAAGCCAGCGTTGTAATATCACTGTTTTGTGTGTATTTTACATTGTATTTCCAATTAAATGGGCACAATATCACTGTTAGTAAAACTCAACATGGCACTGGCAATAGGATTATCTAAGTATTTCAGTATATCTGCTTTATTTTGCCAAAGGTTTTACACACATGCAAGTATTCTGATAATAAACTGAAGCTAAATATCACTTTTTGCCTGCAGCCCTTTAACTAGTGTGTCAGTTTTTTCGGTATGGACAACATGAATGACCATTATAGACCTTATATCATTGATTAAGAGGGAGTAATGGAGTGTTTAATATTTGTAAATGTTACACTTTTCAACAGATAGGGATTATCTGTCAGCTCTGTTTGCTGACATACTGACCTCAAACACACACACACACACACACACACACACACACACACACACACACACACACACACAGCTGCTACAGTCTGAACTATGTCAGAACATGTACTTCATACCCTGTTCACCTCCACCTCTGGTCTGTGGGCCCATCACTCTGAATGTCCCCATCACTCTGAATGTCCCCATCACTCTGAATGTCCCCATCACTCTGAATGTC
>JAPQRQ010000017.1:25945673-25980706 GCA_037367365.1 Apogon talboti | reverse complement strand
ATCGAAATAATGATAATAGTATAAAATTGTGTGCAAGTCAAATGACATCAACAAACTATATGTGCACTGCAGTCTTCAACAAATTTGTATACATCGTAAGATGTAACTAACACACAAATGAATGATCAATGAAGAAAAGTGAGCATAACTACACACTAAGGACTGAGGCTTGCCCTGCGCTTTCAAACAATGTATTCTGCTGCAGAAAACAACCACTGTGATGTAGAGCTGAAACGGTTTGTGTCATTTGTGGTGATCCTGGCGTCATGTGCGTCACAATAAGGGTCCATGTCGAATGACACCAGGACCAATGTTTAGTGGCAGCGAAATTGATGAAACAATGTAGACTCGGGAGAATTGTAATTGAATAATTTTCAAATCAGTTCCAGTCAATTGTTTCAGCTCTAGACTGAGGGCATCTGTCGCAGCACAGTGCTTTGAGGTTACTTTATTGTGATGGTATTTTGTGGTACAATTTACCAAAAAGGATCACAGTCCTATACTGAAATTGAGCTCCAAAAAGATATTTTCATTAATTAGCCCTTGTGTTGATGCCACATTGTAAATGCATGTTAAGTGAGTTGTCTATCTTTTATGATGATCTGAAAGTTGACTTGTTGAATAAATGTCCTGTTTTAGTACCGTGCATCTGTCCTTTTATACGGATGCATGGCTATGCTGACAGGAGAGATAAAGTCCTTCAGTCTGAAGGGGTTTAACGGCTAAATCTGTCACCCCCAAAGAAATGATGGGACAATGTGAAATCCTGTGTTGTAGCTTAAGTCATTTATGTTGAAAATTTAAGAGTTTCTTTTCTACTAATGGTTATGGGACTTTCTTTTAGGTAATTCTTGCTGCAGAGTTTCTGAAGAGTGCAGATGAGTTGGTGAAGCAGAGGATTCACCCCACATCAGTTATCAGTGGATATCGTCTGGCTTGCAAGTAAGGCGATAATGTGAACGCACCTTTTCCTTCTGCTTCTCAAATTCCTGTTGGTTACTAAGGATTCAACTTATTCAATAATGGAATGCTCTTTGGTAAAGGTTGTCTGATCATCCACACTTATCATTTTTATCTTCCAGGGAGGCAGTGCGCTACATTAATGAGAATCTTACAATTGGGACAGATGATCTGGGAAGGGAATGCCTAATTAATGCAGCCAAGACCTCCATGTCTTCCAAAATTATTGGAGTGTATCCTTTTTGGTGTAAAAGGTGAAAGAATCTTGGAGCAGCTTGTTAAGCTCCTGGAATTTCTCCCAATTACTCTATTATCTGTGCATCAGTTGATTCCTTTGTTTATAATGAATCATTTTTCTGTTCATTGACAGTAAAGATTTGTTTGCACTTAATGCACATGGATGGTCTGTTCCTCCTTGACCGCTGAGCTCAGTGATGCAGACTTCTTTGCCAACATGGTGGTGGATGCTGCTATAGCTGTTAAATTTGTTGACAGCAAGGGTGTGGCCAAATACCCAATCAACTCTGTCAATGTTCTGAAAGCCCACGGCCGTAGCCAGAAGGAGAGCTTCCTGGTCAACGGATACGCACTTAACTGCACAGTTGGATCACAAGGTGAGGACATTGTGAAGGCTTCTACTTTTTTCCCTTTTACTTGGTAAAGGACACCAATATTAATAAGAATACTCTATCAGACTGTAATTCCAGCTGATGAACTCCCATTTATTTTGCTGCTATTCCTCCTGATGTTATATGCAGTTATACGCGTGAGACACAGTACACTGGCTTTGAAAGGAATTCGGGCACAGTCATTTGTAAACTGTGGCACATCCTTTATAGTCAGACATACATTGTGGTAGACCTTGTATCAATCAACACGCTGGCAAATTGTAACACATCACCAGTCTGAATTACTGTTAAAATATATCCTTTATAAAAGTTTTGTTTTGATTTTTTCCAAAGGCATGGTAAAGCGCATCGTCAATGCCAAGATTGCTTGCCTGGACTTCAGCCTGCAAAAGACCAAAATGAAGATGGGAGTCCAAGTCGTCATCAACGACCCAGAGAAACTGGACCAGATCAGACAAAGGTTAATTGAAGCTTTTCTTTATTTTGCTGCTTGATGTTAACACACACTTAAGAAACATCCCATTTAAATTTGCTGTGAAACTTGATCTATAGTTTTCACAGTGATACGCGTGGGAGAAAACATAAGCAGTTCCAAGTCCAGGCCACAGCTGTTGTCTGAGCTGTTGGACCATTACTTTGAACTGGACACGATTTTCAACGTTCCTGTATGAAAAGCATAAGATGCATTTGTCTTACCGTTGTTCCAGAATATATACACAATGAAATCTCACAATTAACATCTTCACTGTTGGTATTGATCATTACTGATGAAACTTAAATTCTTTTGCTGCTACAGAGAATCTGACATCACCAAGGAGAGAATCCAGAAGATCCTGGCATCAGGTGCCAACGTTGTGTTGACCACTGGTGGCATCGATGACATGTGCCTGAAGTACTTTGTGGATGTAGGAGCCATGGCAGTGAGAAGGGTCCTCAAGAGGGACCTTAAACGCATCGCTAAGGCAACAGGAGGTAAGAGGGAGGCATGCTGTAGTATTATTAGTTTACCAGTCTGTAAATTGTTGTACAAGGCTGAAATATTTATCACTGCATAATTTTGACTAAAGTTGCTTCTGTTCTCAGCCACCGTCTGTCCTTCTCTGACCAATCTGGAGGGAGAGGAGAGCTTTGAGGCCACCATGCTGGGCCAGGCGGAGGAGGTGGTGCAGGAACGCATCTGTGATGACGAGCTCATCCTGGTCAAGAAGTAAGAACCTGAACCATATGTAGTAATATTTACTAATGGATTAAAATGCATGTGATACTTTTTCCTCCTATGTTAGTAATTGTGACAAACTACTCCAGTAAATAGTCTGGAAGTATGCGAACTGTACAGTCAGGGGTCACAGCCGTTAACTGTGCCCTTGTTTTGTCTCATCAGTACCAAAGCACGCACATCAGCCTCCATCATTTTGCGTGGAGCCAATGACTTCATGTGTGATGAGATGGAGCGTTCACTGCATGACGCTCTGTGTGTGGTTAAGAGGGTGCTGGAGTCAAAGTCTGTTGTACCAGGAGGAGGCGCTGTGGAGGCTGCTCTGTCAATCTACCTGGAGAACTATGCCACCAGCATGGTGAGCCACAGGAGAAAGATAGTCCCTGTCAAAAACGCATCAGTTCAAGATGTTTAAATCATTACAGACTGAACCAACCACTTTTGTTTCCCCAGGGTTCCAGGGAGCAGCTGGCTATTGCTGAGTTTGCTCGTTCACTTCTCATCATCCCCAAGACCCTGGCTGTGAATGCAGCCCAGGACTCCACCGATCTAGTAGCAAAGCTTCGTGCTTTCCACAACGAGGCTCAAGTTAATCCTGAACGCAAGAATCTCAAGTGGTAAGTTTTTCCTAAAATAAGTCATGATTTTGCCATAGGTTTTGTTAGTCTTGTTTCCAGTAGCCTTTTGTAAATACGTTAATAGGGTATAATAATGTCCTGTTAGAGAAGCACACACTCCTACTATAAATAGGTAGTTAAATTTATTTCAAATAGTGTAACATCAGTGCCTTTATACTTCTCTTGTGTGAAGAAGTCTTAAACTTAATTGGATTTAGATGCATGCAAAACTGTCTTTGCTACAAGAAAACATTAAAATTAGGAACTGGGGGTGTTATAAAGATATTGGGCAGTAAAGTCTGCCCCCAGTGCAATAGGACAGGATATACAGCTTAAATCTGTCATAGTGGACTTAAATTTAACTTGTTGAAACTTGACAAAACTATGGGTCAGGATCGAAAAACGGGCACTGTGTTAAAAACATACATTATGCACCCAAAAAATGTTATCTACTGAAGACAAAATTTCACCCATAACTTTAAAAAAAAAAAAAACAAAACACAGTTACTAATAAATTGATCACCTTTTTGTCCTGTAGGATTGGTTTGGATCTGGTCAACGGTAAGCCCAGAGATAACCGTCAGGCTGGAGTCTACGAGCCCACCATGGTTAAGACAAAGAGCCTCAAGTTCGCCACCGAGGCCGCCATCACCATTCTTCGCATTGATGACCTCATCAAACTGTTCCCAGAACCAAAAGAAGGCGGGCATTCGTACAGGGATGCTGTACAGTCAGGCTCTCTGGAGGGTTAAAGGCTGTCCTAGGTCCTGTTAAGTTCAATGTCTGTATTTATACATCCGGAGCTCTCCATGGCTGTCGCTCTAGTGTAGGCCATGCACTTTGCCTGTTTACTGTTCTCCCGCTCCTTCCAGTGGAACCGTAAGTCACGTTTTTTTTTTTTTTGGGACACTTAATAAAGCTCCAATGGTTGTAAATGACCGTTGATTTGGTAATTCAACACGGGTTGCTGTGGTTATTATTCTACAGGCTTTACTACACAATTTAAAGTCCTTGATTGAAAGACTTGGTTCTTTATTGATATGTTAACTGAGATTATAGGAAACATTTTGTTAACATCTACAGGAAGCACTAGGTAAGAGAAGGCTGGACTACTTAACCTTATGGCACTTGGCTGTTTTAACACATGGGTGATGGATAAGGAATGTTAGCAGCAGAATTTCTGGGCAAAGCTTAAGATTAGTACCTCGACAGTTGTCATTAATTACACTTAACATTTACACATGCACAGAAAGAAGCATGTCAGCTGGACAGTTTCAGTGTTACTGGTAACATGTTAACTGAGAGCAGCTAAGTCTTTCTAATTGTACTACGATGTTTCACTTGAGCACATTTAAAAATACTTAAACAATTGAGCTATTACAATGTGTTTACATATTGTGAGTAATGACTCAGTATTCATCACTGGTACTAACATCAGACTTCTAAAAACATTAGTCATTATGGTTTGCAGAAAAAACCTGAGAGGCTGGATTAAAGTTTTCACAGTGAGCATGGCTAGTTATTGGTTAAGGTCCAACAATTAGAACATCATTACCTTCATTGCATAATTGCCCAAGTCATATTTTTGGCCAAATTGTGATCTCTGCATAACTTCACTTTAACACCGCTGCTTCATTTTGCATCATCACATATACTGAAAAAAAATGATTTAGGTAATTATGCTGAGACTAACGACATACGATCTCCACACCCTAAATTATACAGTGACAGAATCGCGTAAACTTAAAATATCATGTAGCTCTGTAAACAAGGTTTTTTTTTAAGTATCCCTTACATTTAAGATTAAGTGCAATCTGTGAAGCGCAATTACGTCGTCTCAGACACGCTCCACACACATAGCAATGCCCATCCCCCCTCCGATACAGAGGGACGCCACACCTTTATGTCCTCCGGTCCTCTGAAGGGCATGCAACAGGGTCACCAGCACTCTGCAGCCAGACATGCCGATAGGATGGCCCAGTGAAATGGCTCCGCCGCTTACATTCACCTGAGAAGTGGATAATAACAGGATCAGTTTCTGTTGAGGGTTCAATTCTGTTATGAAAATTTTCCTTGATAGCACATGTACATCTAACACAACCTCAGACTCAGTAAACCTACAATCTGATATTATCACATCTGTTGCTACTATCGGCTACTGTTTTTCCCATTATGCACCTCCTCATGTCATTAAGTTACCATATTGCATTACCACTGCTACTGTAAATAGATCTGATTTGTATCTTGTCACTTTTTTTTTTTCACCTCTTTTTGAAATTGCATGGTATTTACACTGTATGTCATGTTCATCTAGTGGAATTGACTAAAAAAAAAAATCTGAAATATTTGAAAGTCATTTCTGGTCATTAGTGCAAAGACAGGATGCCAATTCTATTTGTTTTTAATTACATTTTTCTATATTATTCTCCTGTCTATCAACCTAGCTACCGTGCATTATAGGCCATAACCATTAACCCACTTTGGTTCTCTATTTATATAAATAAGATGAAAAATAACAATTTAAAAAATAAAAAAAATTGCACCATGTATTTTGTTAGTGGGACTTACCTTGTCTACATTCAGGCCAAGTTCTCTGACCACAGCAACAGACTGAGCGGCAAATGCTTCATTGACCTCAAATAAGTCGACCTGGTCAAGTTGCCAGCCTGCTTTCTCAACCTAAAAGAATGCATATATATATATATATAAATAAATAAGACAATATACAAACAATATATACAATGCAGAAAAATGCCATTAGGTGGATAGATAACACAGATAATAGAAACCATACAAATGAACTCTTCAAAATACAAGCTCTAAAAATTCCAGATTTGATTCAGTGTAATAAAGCAAGACACGACTTACTTCCAAAATAAAATACAGATTGTTTTCAGAGAGAGATGGGGGGGGGGGGGTTATAATGTAAGAGGGACACTGAATTTAAATATGCTCTGTATCAGAACAACTCTAAAAAGGATGTGTGTTTCAATCACAGGGGTTAAATTATGGAACAGTCTAACAGATAAAGCAAAGTCAAAACATAATTTATATATTTCATAAATATGTTAAATACAAATTTTAAGTAATGGCAGTGTTTGAAAAAAGAAGTCCATCCATCCATCCATCCATCCATCTGAGGAAAGCAGACAATAAACAACTACTACTGCTGCTGCTTCCTCTGGTACTGTTACAGTTAGCAGCCTCTGGTTTCTTACCGCTTTCCTGATGGCTGGTATCGGCCCCGTTCCCATGACGGAGGGGTCAAGGCCAGCTTGGGCCCACGATACGATTCTGGCCATGGGTTTCACACCACGTCCCGCAGCGTCTGATTGTCTCATTAGGACGACTGCTGCTGCCCCATCATTAATACCTACAATACAGTTGAAATAGCAGCATGTAATACATTTACAGTAAATGAAATTCCATCAGTATAAACAACACTTGTCTGTTGGCAGGGATGAGACTGGACCGTTATATAAACACCATAATAGAAAAGATAATAAACCCATAATGAACCTGAGGCATTGCCAGCAGTGACCGTGCCAGAGCCATCTTTGATGAAGCAGGGTTTGAGTTTGGACATGCTGTCCATGTTGCTGCCATGGCGAGGAAACTCATCCACCTTCACCTCCACTGGACCTGAAAAACAGCCGAAAAGATTACAGTAATGGTAAAAGAGAGATGAGCCAAGTTAGATAATAAATCTCTGAGGAAGTCCTTGCCTTTCCTGGATGGAACGATGACCGGGACAATCTCCTGATCAAAGTGTCCTGCTTTCTGCGCAGCCTCGGCTTTATTTTGGGACTGAACAGCAAACAGGTCCTGGTCCTGTCGTGTGATACCCCACTGCTTTGCCACATTCTCAGCTAAAACAAACACATTTATTATATTTATAACAAAATATCCTGCATAGGAGTCGTAGATCCATATTTCTTTTTTTTGGGCCAGTCTTACCTGTGATGCCCATGTGGTAGCCATGAAAGGCGTCTGTCAGACCGTCAGCCACCATTGAGTCCTGCAAGGAGGCGTCACCCATTTTCACTCCTGCTCTCATTTGTACTGTATGAGGAGCCTGGGAGGAAACAAGCGTGTCAAATGTCCGTCAGCCATAGACACTACAGATCTCTGATCTTGAAAAATAGAGAGCATGGCTTGGAGGTCATATGCAGAACACCCTAAAATATTTTTGTTCAAATTTTATATAATTCTATGTTACATTATTGGCTATGAATATTAACAATTGTCCATAAAATATTGCAATAACTTTAAAAAATTTCTCCTCTGAAAAAAATAAAATAAAAAAGGTATTGTGTCTTTTTCAGCTCCTAACCTATATTTGTTTCAGAAAAGTTAATAGTGTTATGGACATTCATTTTGGAAATGCACACATAGTTTTTTAAGCAATGAGTTATGTGTAATCATTTGAGTTAAACAACTATTTACAGTATATTTGGAGAGTTCCTGCTGTAAATTATCCCTACAGTTTCTTGGATGTCAAGTACACATTTAGATCCAATCCACTGATAAAATACTGATCTAAGGCTGGATGTACTAATGATTAACTTTTACTTAAAAGGACCAACTGTTGAAAGTACCAAACAGATTTTCAACTCCACAAACATTTGGAACAGAGCCTCAGGATTCTAACTTAACTGAGGTTTTCCCACAAAGAAAACTCATGACATGAACGAGCAGGAGTTCTGAGTTTCAGGTTTGTTGGCTGAGAATAACATGACCCGATCCTCCTGAGACCCAGGAAAGTAAAAGTTTTTGCCTTCTTTACATTAAATAATTGCCTTGAGTGGAAAGAGCATGATGCACCAGTTTATTCAGATACATTTTTTATTTCTTTTATGGAGTGTCCTTTAAAATAGACAGGGTTTTTTTTTTTACACTTTGAAATTCTTGTCTCCTACAGAGGACAGAAATGTACTGCTATTTGCACCATGCTTCTGACTTATTCAAAATCCCTTGTTTTCTGGTGACCTCCATGTAAATACCTACCCTGCTCATACTCTCCATGCCCCCTGCCACTACCACAGTGGTCTCTCCAGTCTGAATGGATTGAGCTCCCAGACACACGGCCTTCAGCCCGGAGCCACACACCATCTGGCAGCTCCAAGCCGGGACAGAGTATGGGATACCTGCCCCAACACTGGCCTGACGTGCTGGATTTTGTCCCTGACCTCAAAGACAGAGCAGAAGGCAATAAAGTCAAACAAAGCCTATTTAGAAATACCTTGTAAATAAACCATTTCTGACGGCCACGTATGAGCAGCCTTATGTCATACATTTCTGAACTTTTACCTGCTGTTAGGACGTGCCCCATGATAACCTCAGAGACCTCTTCTGGCTTTATTTCGGCCCGCTTCAGGATGTCCTTAATCACCACTGAACCCAGGTCATGCAGAGGCACCGTAGACAGAGCACCATTCAAGGACCCTTTGGTAAAAAAAGATCAAACAAATGTGAGTAAGCACTCAGATCGACATAGACAATACAGGTGTACCGAAACCAGTCTAGAATATGCGACAAAATCTGCCAACTATATTAAGGGGTGTTTTTTTTAATGCACGTTATAAGTTTCTATTAACAAATCTATTGTGAGAAATTACAGTGAAAATTCCAATACTAGTTAGTCTTAGGAGCATCAATCTCATTTTTATTTATTTGTCTGTAATGGAAAATTTCATTTTTGCATTAACTCACGAGCAGTAGCTCATTCTTATCAACCTGCTGGCTGATCACCAAGACAATCCGTTCCTCCGTAGTGACAACACAGACAACACTCAGCCTTGGAAACGGGAGCAACAGCTCATTAGTGCTACTTCAGCCACACAGTTCGCAAAACAGACCGTCTGACGACAACAAATTAGTTTATTTCATCTCTCCACCGGAGCAGCACTAAATTTCCACATCTCCACATGACAGAAAAGACTGCAAAATATTTTCACATCTCACAAGACATTGTAAAAACTGCGTATTGGCTTATTATTAATATATTAACTTAAACATATCACGCCCACCTTGATCCCGCACTAGGCATGTTTTAAGTAGCCAATGGAGACAACTGCCATTCCGTGGCACTATGAGCAGTAAGCCAATCACAGCTCTGGAAATACTCCGGACACACGAGGCAGCCAATCAGAGCTCCGCAAGGCTCTACGTATTTAATGTTAATTGAGTTACAGCCGTGCGAAGCACTTTGCCAAATTAAACACGACAAATAGCAAATAAAAACTCGTGTGTGTGACATAAACGTCTTCGACTACAAGTACAAATTACAGAAAATTAATTTCACATTTAATATAAATTCGTTTATTACACTCTTAGTTTGACCAAAGCACCAACTCAAAACCCCTATGTGCGGTAAAGCGACGCTAAAGTAGCTAACACTATTTAAGCTTTTCTCTTTCCCGGTTAATTGTACAAATATATGTTGAACTTTACCGATTGGTGTCCGCGCAGCAGAGACGATGACAACAGGCTCGGAATTCATTTTAATGAAGGCTGGAGTCAGTGATTCAAGGTGCTGTTCCTGTGCGTCCACGGTGTACTGTTGATACTGACTGTGAGCCTCACACAGACCAGAATACATTCACTGGCAAATGGTGGCGAAATGTACAACAGCGCCACCACGTGTCTCGGAGGCCAAACACTTGTTAATGAAAACCTTGAAGTCCAATAAATTGACACACTGCAGGAAATACTACAGCTAAAGTGTGCATTTATAGTTTACTCTATAGATAGCCACAGCACGAAAGCAGTATACATACTTGGGATTATAGATTTAATATATACAGTAGCTTTAAAAGGCTTTTTATTACATTAAAACAATTTCTCAAACACTCACTGAGAGGGTTAAACCTGTGATGTTCACATTATTTATTGTATCTGATACTTTATATAGGATCAGAGTTCTAACACTGTGTACTGTAATGTACTGCTGAGCAATAAAGGTGTACTTCATAGTATTAAAAATCTTTATTGGTATTTGGTCAGTACATGAAAAGGACTGAAGTCAGAATATGAACATCGCATATAAACTACTCACAATTCAACAGAATCTTCCGAAGTTTTTTGTTTGCTGATGGAAAAATTAAAATTGCATTGAAAAAAAGTGGCGAACATCTAAAAATGACCTTGAATATTGCAAAGCTACTGTAATTCAGTGATTTTACTGACTGATGAGTTACAACACCAGATGATGCCTGAATTCAGTGTCGAGCTCAAACAAGAACAGCATAGACGTGCTTAGATAAACGGCAGAATGAAACATACTAGTTTTAAATCATACATCCACTCATGTCAAATCTAACATTAACCCATTCTTAGAATATTCCCATTTAGCAACACAAATGTGACAGAGGCATCACAATAGGCAAGGGAAGAGGGTGAGAACAAAATGTGTTGGACAGCAGTGCTGTGTTACAGACTATGCATTTGTTGCCTTGTTTTTTATATTGTATAAAAAAGAAAAGACAGTACATGTCAGAGTACATTACAAAACCGCACTATCGCCTGTGTTGGAGTCCAGGCCGTTTTGAGCATGCCGTGACCCTGCAGTCCTGGTGCCCTTGGTCACCAGGGCAGCCTTGTCCTCATGGGGGTCGGTGGTGGAGTCTGTGTCATTCGAGTGCTGAGTCAATGAGGTCTCGCTGCCTGTTGGAGAGTCTACACTCTCATACCCTGCGCTCAGCTGGCTCCCAAAACCCACAGGTCCTCCAGCTCTCACAGCACCAGTCTGACTTCCTGAGGCCTCCTCCGAGTGGTTGGACAGTTTGGTCTCACCTTCACCGGGGCTTGAAACCATGGGGGACATGGGAAAGTCTTCCTCCGTGCTGCTGACCTCTCGGTACAGGCTGGGTGTAGTGGTCTCACTCCTCTGGGAAGAGTTGCCATTGCTTGGTCCATTGGAGACCCTCCCGTAGTCTTTGCCCATCGGTTCAGAGGGTGCACTGGCCTGCTCGGGCAGAGTGGACGGTTCAGCAGAGGCAGTCGGTGAAGTCCTGCTGGGTCCAGCCCCAGCCAAAGCGCCCTGAGTTTGGGAGAGCTGCTGGCGGCTTTCCTTTAACTGCTGCTGAAGGACAAGGATGGTGCTCTGCATCCCTTCAACCTCCTCATCAAGCTGGATGATAAAGTCATTCAGTTCTGGGGGGACAAATCAGAAAATAGATCAAACAAAAGTAAAATGTAGAACACATCGTTGAAAAAGAGAAAACAGGCTGTGTGATGTGGATGTTGCTCATGTTCTCACGGTCTTGGCTGCTCTTCAGCTCCTCGCTGTACTTCTTCTGCAGGGCCAACTCTGCCTCTAACTGGGCGATGCGTCCCTGGGACAGCTGCCTACCCAACTCCTGGTTTTCCTGAATCAGCATTCGACACTTGGCCATCAGTTTCTTCCCCGTTTGGCTGTAAGGGAAATAAGCCTCACATCACATAGTGAACCAGGAGACAAACACAACAGGCACAGAGATGCCATTTAACTGCTCCAACTGCACCAGCACCAGTGAACTGTCAAACTTGTCAAATGCTTCTCCAGTCACAAGATTTTCACTTAATCTATCAAAGTTGGACAAAAAAAAAGTATGAAACCATTGACAAATCTGCACAATTAAATTAAAATTAAATTAAAAAGTACTAACCAATGACCATTACTTCCTTTCTGAAAACCAAACTCAAATGGTCCTTATGTATTGTTAGTAATCTGTGGGCTTTGCTGTTGCCTAAACCTACCCAAACTTGGAAGTATCCACATATTACCATGGAATTGTAGCAACTGTCATTACGGTGTAGAAACAATGCCAGTAGTATCCTAAAAAGACTACTACACATAATTAGCATTCTGTTACAGAACTCTCAAATGTAGATTTGCACTCACACTTTAGCGAGTGCAAAAAGCGATGAAAGGAAAAAAAATGAAATCCCTTAAATGTAAGGTAGTATTGCAGTGAGCTGCAAGAAACCTACATTTAAATATTAACAGTAAACCATGAGCAAAAATATTAAAACTCTAATCCATGAGAAAAAATATTAAAGCACATGGCTGAACCAGGTACGTGCAGGTGAGAGAAAGGTGTTTCAACAATACAAAAAAATATTTAAAAGCTGCTTCTCAACATTACAGATCAATGATGCAACAGTCCAGCACACCTCTTAACATTAGCAGTCATCTATGAAGTCAACAAGTGCTTAACTTTTTTTTGAGTGAGTAAATTATTCAGCAACTGTACTTTCTGAGAGCAGAAATCATGACAAAGTGGTGACTGTTCCTGTCATTCAAAAGCTAATCAAAACCATATTATTATATCTACTTGTCACAAAAATGCAATTGTGCACAGTATCAGTTAAGTACATTTACTGCATTTGTTTTCTCAAGAATTATGATAACCATCAACTGTTCTCAACCAATGGAAAGCATTAGGTTTAAGCTCTCCAAATCTTTGTATATTCTACCAATTAATATCTCACTCCTCACATACTTGTGAGAAACCTGAAAGGGTGAATTCGTGTTAAGACACAAGTAAAAAAAAAAATAAACAAGCTGTTTTAAGAACACAATAGCTAAAGATTTGTGCTGCACATATGAGATTCAAAGTCTAATCTGCTTAGTCTAAATGGCTGAGGGAGAGATTGTGAGGTCAATGACAAAAATACACAAAAATACAATACATTCTCATCAACTTATAACATGACTTGTTAAAGACATTTGCATTCACAACTTGAAAACAGGACTCAGTGCACCTACAGCAGTGTGTTTAAACATGTGTTAGAGGAGTTGAGCAAAAAACTTAACTCATCATAACATTACATATATAATTTTGTAAATGCAATCAAAGCCAATCGTGCTTCTTGGCTCACACACTGCAGTAAGTGTTCGTTTCAGAGAAACAAGAGAAAGAGCAAATGAAATGCCAATAAAACGAAACAAGTCACAAAATAAAACATGTAAATACACTCTACCGTGAGTGGGCCCATGTTCAAAGAAAAAGACGTCTGGACCCTCGTGCCTGAACCATAGTCCTTTGTGGACGGTGGATCTGACTCCACCCACAGTCTTAGCATCATTTCTAGTGGCTCTTCCCCCCCGAAGTCTTAACTTTTAAATCCTAGAACCTTCCTCATGTTCCTGCAAAGTATCTAGACTGTCCCAAAAGTCTTTACGTTTCTCAGGCAGACTAGCAGGTATGTGTGTGGTGGTAATCCACAGTTAAATGTCTTTATAAATCAACTTTAGGAAATTGTCTTTGAAATGTTCAATTGTTGTTTTAGGCTAGGGATGCTCCCTGCCTGACTCAACCTCCACCTTAACCCCCTATTTAGTATGTGAACTGTCTGGTTTGAGCTGCGGGGGCGGGGAGGGCATATCCATGACGGGAAGTGAGTGACCACCTCTTCAGGAACAGTCCGCACGCCTTCAGGCCCTTGGATGGTGAGGGGATACGAGGGGAGAGCTGAAACACAAGTGTCACCTGACCATACTGTCTTTTCAGTTTATGTTATGTGATATGTAGCTGGCAAAGTGCAAGAGTACAAAAACATGGAGGTTTTGTTTTGCAGTGACTGTCTTTCTGTAAAGTCTGAGACTCGTGGTGAGTACAGCATTTGTCAGCCTTCCCCCTCACCTTTGTTCCTGCATGCCTGCAGTGAGAGTGAGGGTAGGGGGACGTGAGAAAGTCTTGACTTTTTTTGGGGGGGTGGGGGTTATTTTGATTGTCTTTACCTATCAGGTGTAAATTTCCAGGCACTCAGTTCATTTTGGGCCTGCTCCAGTTTGTCTTTAGTCTGTTCCAGTTCAGCCTTCATTTTGAGGAAAAACAAGTTGATGGCTGGGTCCACCATAGATGACCGCAATTGGGCTGCACTGGGCTGCTGGACTTGCTTGAGATACTGGATCTGGGTCTGCAGAATAAAGCAAACAGGTGTTAGTCAACAGTTAAGTCCAACAAAATATACAACCAATAGTTCATTGGAATTTGTACCAAAGTGTATGTTTGAAAATTGCTAATCAACGACAGAAATATGGTTAGTAATAGTTCAGTTATTTATAGCACGTGGCATGTAAATAATTCCTGCATGTTGCATTTTCACTTGTGGAATAAGTTATTTTTAACACTATCCTGCTTAAAGCTTTATAACATTACAATTTATGAACAGATAAGTAACTAGCTATCAAGAGCAACTGAACTCCATAAAAGGTGTTAGATGTTGCAAGTTGTCTTCGTGGACAAGAGAAAGAGAAATGTTTTTCTCTGAGGTAGATCAGGAAACTCTCACAACAAAAACTCACCTGCCATAGGCAAGATGTCAAAATTAAACACCAATTATTATTTCTTAAGCTACAAGCAGGTGTAAATCATATGCCTAAGGACAGAACAAACATTTCATCAGGAGAAGAAAACCTACTCTGTGAGGTTGGAAAATTAAGGGAATGCAAATCAAAGTTAGTCTATGGGTTTAAAACGTCTGCTACCCCTTTAACCAAGTGTTCATTGGCTTCACCTTGATCGCCCTATAAGAATGGCATGTGCTACCATAAAGCCAGTAGGTGATCTACTGTACTGTCAATCTGATAAGAACAAGGATGCAGTTACTGAGAAGCTTTACCTTTAGCCTACATTGCCAGACAGCTTTAGGCTACAGTGTTTGGCACAGACCTACAACAATGTCAATTACTTCTTCTATTTATAACATAAACCCTGAACATTTACTGGTTAGATATTTTTCATTAAAAGACAGTGTGCATATTGGTTGGTATTTTGACAATCTAAAAAAAGCAGTTTCAGAGTAATTCAGAGGAGCAAGACAACCTGTCTGAATAGTATTTATTACATTCTTATGAGGTAAACAACCCTAGATTGTTACTGATTTCAAATATAACTAAACACTGCAGCCCCAAAATGGTTGGACTTATGCAATAATTGCACATACACAGTACAACCTACACATTACTGTTAGAGTGTCACTATGCATCAACATGACAGCTCTGGGGCAGTGACTGCACCAACCATTAAAGCGGGGGCATTTGACATGAATTTAACTGGTGCATCAGACACTGCTTCTTTGAGATAAACAACCCTCCAGAGCCTGTCAAAAGCATGGTAATTAGATAAATAAATACATACTGTGCACTCTTGCATTTCCTGCTCCTTGGTGGCAAGCCGCATGACCAAGATGTTCTCCCTGCGTGCAGATTCCTGCTGCTGCTGCTTGAGCTTCTCCTCCGACTCCTTCAACCCCGTTACATCATTGGCTGAGTCAGTCAAGAGAGGATGAAAAGCAAACAACATCAGCTCAAAACCTCTCTCACAAGCAGCAAAACTGCCACATTCATTTGCAAAAACAATGCATTGGATTTCAATTATATAACACATGTACTTACAACATAGTTCTGCATATTTTGCCTCTAGGACCTGGACATAAGTGTCATGCTGTTTCCACCTACGAAGAGAGCAAGTATAAACATTAATTGTAGAACCATAAGAAGACCAGGTGTTTTTCTCAAATGTAGTCATTTCCAATTAAGGAATTATATCTACCTTGTGCACAGCTCCTCTCTGGTCAGCGTCTTCATGTCAGATTCACTGAGGCGAACCTGTAAATAAGAAAACAAGTCTTGATTAGATGACGAGGTCTGATTTAGCAGTTGCAAACAGCCCCTTAAAAGCCAAATACACTCACCTTCTTGGGTAGAGGCTCCTCGTTGGTCATTGTGAAACTCTAAAACCAGATGTGAAATAAACAGCATTATTCAAGCACTGGTGACGCGTGTTAAAATGACTGAAACATCTTCTGCTAAAGGCGCTAGTGCACACGCTGTTAAACACTAATATGATATATCTACTACGCTAAATGGCTAACGGGATAAATATCGTGAATGTCCGGTTAGAAAAAGGGATAGAATGGTGAACTTAACCAAAAGAGAGACCACATTTAGGTTAACATTAGAAGTCAATGAGCGCTATCGAGCCTAATGTTAGCTGGTGTGGCAGCAGCGGCGATGGATAGCACCGAATAGAAAATAAGCTAACAAAGGTTAACTTTAGGCTGCTAGTACCATTTAAGACTCCGCTGGGGAAATCTATTAAGTATAGTGGAGTGCTACAAGGCCTTATTTATGATAATCCGAACAGCATGCGATCCTTGGCTCTGTTTTCAGCTTCTTGTTATCACAAAATGGCGGTGAAGGAAACGATTCCCTCCCTTGCGCTCCTTTTCCTGACACTAGCGGGCTCTTGGCTGCAGATAACAGGCCTTCAACCGTCAAAAACACTTACCCGACTCGTTTATCTCGATGCTCCCGGAACCGCTCGGCTTCAGTGGGTCGTAATTAGGCGAAAGAAGACAGGAGAAAACGCCACAACGGTAAAATTATCTGTGAATCTATGTACTGTAGTCTGGGCGCAGCGTAATCGTCATCTTCCTCACCGAAGGCTGAGCAGAATGGCTCTGGCCGCACCGCACTAGCCTTGCTGCGGAATACAACCAGAGACGAAAAAGAAAAGAAGACCTCTCACTCTGTCAAAATATTAGGAAAATAAAACTGGCCTGCTAAAAAGTTATGGATGTATCTGTTTTAAAATGATGAATAATTACACTTTTTAACTTTGTCTTGTGGACGTCTTATTTATTTATTTAAGAACTAATAGTCCCTGCACCGTTCTCGAGTGATATGCAGGTTACAATGACATCATGACTGTCAGAAAATTAAACCTCACATGTTAAGATAAATGTGTCACAATATTCACAATAGTTGCGGAATGTCACGTGTGTTTGTGTGTGTGTGTCTGAGTTTGGTACCTTATTTTTAAGCCTATATTCAAGATGAATTGCTTGTGTAAGTGCTAATGTTCATGTATTTAGAAAAATGCAAGAAATGCAACAACTAGAAATACCGAAGACTTGATTATTTTACTCCTTCTTACAACAACAGACGATCTTTGGGGTAGCCTCTGAAAGGGTAGAGATGGTCACGTGATTACTTACTTTGCGTTAGTTTTCTCAATGACGTTAATTTCTAAAGCCACTTATTAGCTGCTTATCTTTTACCATAACTCCACATTAATTAGAAATAAAAAATGTTACCCAATGCCAAAGTAGAAAAATATGCCATCATTATGTCCATACATGCAAAAACCAGTATATTTTTTCTTTGAAGTTCATGCTTCAGTTTTTCATAAGATAGCATATATATGTAGCATTCAGAAAAAGCAGAGGAAAAGAGATAATAAAATGAATATAAATAAAGACCGCTAATGGACGCACTTTAATCAAGAAATTTTACAAAGAAAATCATTGAATCTATAGAGGTGGGGCAAAATAATTACCCTAATGTGTCAAAATAATTTTAAAAGTAGTTTGGAGTTTGCATGAAAATTTCATCACACAAAAGACATTTATATGAATAAAAGGGGTTTTCTCTTCAACTACCGTGAGGTGGTTTATTCATCTCTTGCACACCCTTAACACCCCTGGGTATGTACAATGGTACGGTCCATTGCTCTGTCATGTTGAAATTGCACATTTTCAAGGGCAGTTACCAGTGTGTCTACTCTGTCCTGTGTACCCCACGAGCACTAGTATGAACATGCTTTGCAGAGCCGGTCAAATACGGAGGTAAAGTTCATATCAAGTGCCATTACTCTGTCACTGTTTCACCACAAATGCGGACATTCGACTCATGTTAGCAGTGCTTGTTCATGAACTTGAGACAGTTGTCTTTATGTGGCTAACACTTAGCTAGCCAGGATGCTAAGTTGGTCAGTAGCTCAGCTAGCTTAGGTTAGCCTGTGGCGCACCATGGATACAAGGGTAGTTGTTTTAATTTCAGACTCTTGAGTATCCATGCAGCCTCAGACTTACGTGTAAAATATAAGTTGATTGTCGAATGTAGATACACTTGCTTATACTAAGCTAGCTTTTGGTTAGGATCTCATTTGTATCATAATCTTACTACTGTAGCTTAGTGTCTAAATTTGGGTTAATTCATGGAAGTTACTCAATACAGTTCAAGCAGGCCAAACTTTGATAAACATTTCCCAGGCTATTCCGGTTAAATATTGCACAATTACATCACACAGGCACCACAGGTGGCTGAGTTAGTTTTTATCATGCTCTGGAAACTAAATGTTAACTAATGTTTGTGCTACAATTGTCTGTTTTAGAGCTCTCACAAACCTGACAATAATCTCGTTTTTATTATTGATGGATAATCTAGGGTATTCTTTGTTTTCAGGTGTGCAGCAAGCCTCAGTCACACCATTAGTCAGGTAACTGCATCAAGGCAGAAGCACACCCTCCCTGATCTGACCTACGACTATGGTGCCCTGGAGCCTCACATCTGTGCAGAGATAATGCAGCTGCATCACAGCAAGCACCATGCCACATATGTTAACAACCTCAACATTACAGAGGAGAAATATCAGGAGGCACTGGCAAAGGGTACAAACGCAAACTTACAGAAAGCAAAGCAGCTGTAATTGCAGATGTAAAAATAGACTTTTTAAAACAAAGGCAAAGTCATAAGTACATCAAGTTCTAATGTAAAGGACTGCACAAACTAAGATTTTATGTATCATTAATGGGATTTATTATGTAAAGCCATTTGTATGTATGTGCCACAAGTTTGATTTTCTTCAATTTTGTATTTTAGGAGATGTGACAACACAGGTTGCCCTCCAGCCTGCATTGAAGTTTAATGGCGGAGGTCATATCAACCACACTATCTTCTGGACAAACCTCTCTCCAAATGGAGGAGGAGAACCGCAGGGTAAGACAGTAATACACGCAAAACTTTGGTATAGTGCATCATTCATTTTACCTAAACTGCTTCGTCCATAAGATGCAAGCCTTATATAATTTTATGAACTAAACAGACGATTCTGTGGTGGGACAGGATGACCCACTTTAGTGGATTTTAAAAGTCTGATATTGTAATAATAGCTTGGATAAACCAATATCTGTCTTCAAATCTTCAGCTCAACATCTTAATCAAAGTAATAAATACTAAAATAAGTAATGAATAGCCAAATTCAGCACCAGCACTGTAAGCTTATTATGCTCATAATTTAGAAATACAGTTGTTTTAAACATAGGGCAGAGGCACATTTCTATGCAAATTGTGCAACCAGTGTAAAATGTCCATTATTATTTTATAATATAGAAAAAGAAATGTGTTACAATTTTCAGTTGGTATAAAGTGAGCACACAGACACACCTCTTTACCAAATGTTGTAGTTAAAATTAACTAAATACTGAATAACTGAAATGTAAGTTAAAATCTTGTATTTGCTTAAAATGTGTAAAACTTGCTTTTAAACAGTATCTGTCTATAATTTGCTCTAGGGGAGCTGATGGAGGCCATCAAGCGGGACTTTGGCTCCTTCCAGAAGATGAAGGAGAAGATGTCTGCTGCTACCGTAGCAGTTCAGGGCTCAGGTTGGGGCTGGTTAGGCTACGAAAAGGAGAGTGGAAGGCTTCGCATCGCTGCTTGTGCTAATCAGGATCCCTTGCAGGGAACCACAGGTCAGTAATATATCAACATGTACAGTATTTCACCTTCACACTCAACGCAGTCAGTTGAGAAGGGTTTTTTTTTTTTTTGTCCTGGGTCTCTCAGGTCTCATCCCTCTGCTTGGTATTGACGTTTGGGAGCATGCCTACTATCTTCAGTACAAGAATGTGCGTCCAGACTATGTGAAAGCCATCTGGAATGTCATTAACTGGGAAAATGTGACTGAGCGTCTCCAAACGGCCAAAAAGTAAATCAAACCTCCAAAGTATGCACTTGACCATGGAGCAAAAAGTCTTTGCAAATAATTTTTACCTTTACTTTCCATGAAGTATCTTCAGTGGTGGCATTTTTTTGTATTCAGAATTAAAGTCATTTAGACTTCCACATGAGGTAAATCAGATTAACTTGAAAATACTTTCCACAATGCTGCAGATTCCTTTATTGCCAGTGTACCATCCATGCATGTATGCAGACTGGTAAAAATGTAAGAGTTGTTTGCAAATGCTTTTTATCTTAGGTCTGTTCACAATTACAGAATATTTTTCAAAGCGCACAACCTTTTATCTAATAAATCAACCCAAAAACACAGGAGGTCAAGCTAACAGCTGTCATGCTACCAGGAATCATATAACCAGAGTGCATATTCAGTGATCTGTCTGTCAGAATATTGTAAGTTGCACTAAAATCAGTCATTGCTGTGATGTTTTTCTTGTATTATAAATAAAGTTATAGAATTTCAATTGTATAAGACTGATTGTTGTTGGTTTTTCTCGGTTCATTTGTGTTGTTCATATATACAAGTTCAATAAGCAGATTTGAAAACTAAAGACAGATGCATCTGAGAACCGTGGTAGTAAAAAAAAAAAAAAAAAATTACCTCAATGACCGCAGCTGGAGGTCACCGATAAAACCTCAAGTTATTTATTGAGTAAACCGGTTACAGTAGTACACATTATTACCATGTTTGGAGAGTTGAGTTAGAGGTCTGTTCTCTAAATCCACTTCAAATGGTTTTGTTTGGCTGTAATTCTCTGATTTTTATCTAATGAAAGTACTTGATGGCTATCACAGTTTTCTGCTGCTTTAGTTTAAGGGTTTTTGTTTCTCTTCTAAAGCACAGTTAATTGTTTGTAGTCCCATCAGAAGTTGTAGTACTCAGTTGAAAAGCTCTTTTTACTGAGAAACCAGTACCTTACTGACAAATAACCAAATACATACATCTGTATGTCCAGTAGGTCACTTGAACGTCATCTCACCTCATATTTATGAGCACAATTTTCATGTCATTGTTAAATGTGCAAATGTCTTCAGCCAAACGTTGTTTGTTTGCACTGCAACCAGAAGGTGGCGGTGTTGTCCAGTAATTTGTACTGACGACATCTTAAATTCAGAAATGATGCACATTTCAATATGTAAGAAACTTTATCATCAAGTGTATTTAAGGGGGTGAATGTATGGCATTGTGAATTGAAAACATTGACCCTCTTATGCACTTCCTACATTTTTGGGTGCATGTAACCTATTCCTCCTTCCACCTTTGCATAGATTCTAAAGGCCTGGTGCTGAACTCTGTGTGAGACTTCCAACATCAATGTGTAGTCAGTTAAGGTGTTTATACAGAAATTTAAATGAAGTGTGTGCGCATCATATACAAATGGCTTCCAGCTGGTTTGTCTTTTGTCATCCAAGCGGTTCTTCTCTTCCTGTGTGTGATTAGGACTGACAGTGGTTCATGTTTCTCAGATCTCTTCCTTTTCCTGGAGGCCGTATCATGATATATATAGAGAGATGGACCATTTTTCAGTTCAGACGCAGTGAAGCACATGGTGACCAGATTCCGGTTTGGGGAATTCAATTAACACCCTTGATTAAAGGATTTGATTAAATTATTTACCAGTGAGATCATTGGCTTCCTGAAATTACTTACCTAAGGGAAATGGAAATTGAAAACAGTTAGTGTATAAAACCAATGATAATTCTACTGCTTCAAGGATAATGATTTTGAATAAAATTAGATATGGGTCTTATAAAATATCCAAATGCTATTGATGCAGCTGAAAGGCCGTGGAGGTGCAGATAAACTGATGACAACTGACTTCAGGCTGTTTTTAGGAAGGATGTCACAATATTGATGCAAATTTATCAGTACCACAGCAACAAGTCACACAAAGGCGGGTTTTCATTTAGGAGGCAATGCCAGCCTCCGAAAAGTCGACTGCTTTTCTAGATGTGGCCTACTTTTGCTCGGCAAAGTTAGAGCGCGCCAGAAATTGTTTCCCTTTTCCTCAACTCATAAAAAAGATGGAACTCACTCAGGATTGAGTTTCTTTAACCTCTGGATAGGAATAGAGGAAAATATTGAAAAAATGTCTCAGTCACAGAGTTTATTTCTCTGTGTAATCCTTCTCTACTCTTCTGCGTAGTGCTAAATCTTATCTGCATCAACTAAAAACTGTCTTAATTAACAAATCCAAAAGTAAAATCTACACACACAAACAACATTTCGGCTCGCTGAAGGAATGCTAAACCAATGTTACCACTGGGATATAGATGTTTTAGAGAAAGTGTTTTTTGAAGAGAGCTCAGTTCATCTTGGATCAGTTTCTTCCAAACAGTGAATAGAAAAAAATGCACTGTTGCTCTTGGTGTGGTTTCTCATTGTAGGCGCACAAGCATGCACTGGCTGTAGTTCACATCCTGATTTTCAAGGCATAAGAAGTCAGCATCCATCAGATACTATTTATTCACATTTGGATCAGCATCACCACATTGATATTTTTCTTTTCTTGTATAACAGTGTTAATTTTGTGCCATAATTTGCCAGAGAAAGCTGCTGACAGTGTAAGGCCTAAATGCTTGGATGGATGATAGACTGGTAATTGGTGTTCCTGTTACTCTGCTGCAGTAAGCTAATTTGTTAAAGATCCAAGATTCCAAGAGAATCTAATATCCAGGCTACCCTGAATGAAGGTCACCCCCATCTCTTACAGCTCCGTCATCACATTTCTAAACTACAGTCTCTCCTCCGCTCTGCGACGCTTTCCCACTTCGTACATTGATGTGAATTGCCTGTGCTGTTTTCCCCCTACACAGGCTGTCATTGTCCCATTTGGTCTGGAAAGCCGTTTTAAAAAGTGTCAACATTAAGGAGGTAAACCTTTCCAGCAGTCGCCGTCCGTTGTTCCTGGCAGAGAAGGTGACAGAACTAAATTCAGGGCACCCGTTTGGGTTTGTGCCTGAGTCTGAGTGCTTTGGAGAAGGAGCTCTCCACCAGGGCTGTTCTGAGCCAGGAACCAAACATTTCAGTGGGTCTGAGGCAGGGTTTTGTGGGAAGCTTTGATACCCCAGCGCGACGGGGGTGATAGATCCATCATGGCTGCTGAAAAATCCAGACAGAAACGCATCCTTGAGGGCTTGAATAGACTATAGGTGTGTACAGGGTATTTCATCAGCTCTGTGTGACTCTGGCTCTTCTGTAGTAAGCATTAACATCTCTACACCTGAACTCTGTCTGAGAATAAGTACGTACTAAAGGAAAGAGAAGAACAGATTGTTTTAGCAAGAGGGCGTAACTGGGTCCGGTTATGTAAGAGTCACTTGCACCAGTGAAACAGAATCTAAAGGCTTGTAGACATCATTCAGGCAGCAGTGTGTAATAAATCACTGCAGGCCTGAGGTCATTTGAGTTTATGTGGGATTGATCCAGGTTTGTCAAATCCACATGGAGATCACTGACTTTTCCTTTAAAAATGAAATGCTTTTCTCGCTGCCAAAGATAGCTCATACAAGGAAACATACAACAGGGTCTTTTATGCAAAAACGAACAATAACTACAGAGATTCATACTCATTAAGGTTCACCTCTGAGGCTTCAGATGCGATGTTATAGTAGCCGTTGAAGCTTGAAATGAAAATCTATATAACCCAGACACCTCTTTGTTTGGGAATTATTTCTATGCCAGCATTCATTTTCTCCATCTAGTCTCGGCCAACATTTCTAAAGCTGCTTTCTCCATTTCTATATTATTCATCTTGGCAATTAAGCCTGTTGGATTTTGATTCAATAATCCCACTGGATTTAATCAAGAGAGCGGATAATTTTTTTTTCTGTCAAAATTTGGCCGTCTTCTCTCCTCATTTAGCGAGAGTCAGCACTCAGCAGATCCTCTTTGGCTGGGCACTCAGGATGTCAGAGGGGAAGAGGCTAAAAAGAAGTGGAGAGAAACTGGAGGATGCCCAAAGACTGAGTATTATAATGCAATAAGGTGCCTTCATGTGTAGCATGACCTTTTCTGTGTTGGATGGAGTTTTCTCAAAATGACGAGCTGAAAAAAAAAACAAGCTACTCCTCACTGGCCGTATTGAAAACTATATCCCAGTCTCTCTGGGTGGCCTTCCAAGACTTTAGATCCATGCACATGAACGCATAAAACACATTTTTCCACCGTCATCTCCAGGTATTCACAACTGGCACAGATGGCAGACAGTAGCAATAGAAGTACTTTCCCTGGGCTTGAATTTACTGCTGAGTTACTCAAAAACAAATAAGGTACATATTCACAGAGCTGGACAGAATTATGTTTATGTTTTTACCTATCTCCTCTCTGTCTCAGTTTTGGCTGCAGTATATCAGCAGTACCAGACTGACGGATGGGATGCCTGCAAGCTGGCAAAGTTTTAAGAACACATGGCATGATTTATTGCTGTAATGTTGTCTTTAAAAGGGAGTGCAGTAACACATTTGACAATTTATGGACAAAACACTCCAGACATAAACCTTTGGGGACTCGACTGAACATAAGCCTAATTGTGACATGCGGTGCTTAATAAATCCAGAAATGTCGGCTTCCCTGGTTTACAGGCGGGGTTAAATAAACTCCACAACTCATAGTGCAGTACATGCAGCATAAAACGTAAAGGAAACCTCCAACTTACAATAAAAAGAGTCTGAATAAAACGTGTGCCTCCTGTTTTTGTGACATCTCTGTAACATTAGCATATGAAAATACCCTTTTCCACACAAGAAAAACTTTGGTCCAGTACTAAATAACATGGCACAGGAAACTAAACCAAGGAACAAATCCCGGTGGCGAGCCTATAAACAAAAGAAAAAAAAAAAATAACCGGATCAAAGCGGTTAAACAGAAACACCTTTTACAATTGCTGATGTTGAGATCAAACAAGGTGACATTTCAGCTTTGGTATGTTGATCAAAGTTGCATGTTCATGAGTGCATATGAGGTGGAACAAGACATAAATTCTATTAGTAATTTCTTATAGGCCAGCATGTTCTGTGTGTGTGTGTGTGTGTGTGTGTGTGTGTGTGTGTGTGTGCAGTTTTTCCCTCTTAACCTTTACCAATGCACTGTGGAAAGCTGGCTCTGTCAGCAGGAGCAATAGAAGATCTTTTTTCTGGGTTGGTGGTGGAATGATGGAGAATCTTCCTTCTAACACATTGGCTAGAAAACAGCATATTTGACAGATGTGCATGCAGGAGAAATAAAATAACAAGATCTTTGCTGTCAGTAAGCAGACGTCTCTCGACTTAAAATGTAATTACACTGGCTTTGCTTGGTGAAAACTTGTTGCAATGTGACACCGGAGCCTCGTGAAACATCTACGACAGCGAGCATGTCTGAAAATGTCCAAACCCTAACTGGTACAGGTCACCGTGTCTCTTAAAGTGTGAACATTTACCTCATATACAGTCAGGTCCATAAATATTTGAACAGTGAGGAAACATTTGGTGATGTTCTACGGTTCCAGGCTTCAGGCGGCCATTGACCGCAAAAGATTTTCATCCAAGTATGAGTTTAGTTTGTCCGATTGCTTTAGAGCCTCTGAAAATGGAGGTGGCGCTGTTAAAATGGTTGTAATTCCTAAATGGTTAGTGCAGTAGTTTTGTTAAAACTCTTAGGTTAAAGCTAAAAGTCCACAGTGTGGCGTTCTATGGAGGCAAAATGACAAAATGTGTGTTATCGACCAAATACATGGACCTGAGTCTAAGTACATTTGCGTTTGTATGTGGTCAGATGGAATATCATACAGGGTCATTTGTTTGACAGAACCAGGTGTGAGTGGCTGATAACTAGTTGAGGAAATAATATTTGGAAGACAACAGAAGTTTCTCAAGTCAGACCTTGAATGTTTCATTAGGTTTTTTATAATTTACTCATTTACACTGTTGCCCATTAATTTGAAATAATTTTGTTTTCAGACACATTCCTCTTTTTATTCCTGTTTATACACATCTGTAATCGCCTTTGACCAGGTACAGTGATTGCATACTGAGTCCCAGTGAAATAATAAATCACATTGTCATAATCATTTGATTAGAAAGGTAAAAATATTTGGGTAACGGTGTACTGTATTTGGAAGATGTAGAAAGAATAAGAGCTCAAGCACTCAATCAATCAATATAAAAAAGTAGAAACAAAACACAAATAGAAAATAACAAATACAATCCCTCTATATATTCAGAAAAGAGTGGGTCTAAGTAAAACCATATCTTTAAGGTGACACACGGTCACTGTCAAACAGCAGTTGGAGTTATCTGTGACTGTGCCCTCCAAAGACCTGGATGATTGAAAACATTTAGAGAGCAGAATACCACTAACCCTTATCATCGGATGCCTGTCGGCTGGTTATGGCCTGTGAGTTGACAGCCTCCAAATCAGTCCTCCCCATGCACTTCTATCTTGATTTATTCCATGAGGTCTGTCCGTTTAGAGGCTGTCTGCGTGTTTCTTGAGCATTTGGCTTGGTAGGCCTATCACAGCTCCACTCTTGTTGTTAGCGTTACCCAAGAGGTACCACGGGGAGGTTTTACCCCCCACCAATCCATTACCTGAAACCTGGTTTATAGTGGGATTGAATGATCATAGTAAGCTCTTTTAATTTGAAAAACTGCTCTCTGTTGACTTCATATGTCATCCTGTACATAATGAGATCATGCTGGACAGAAGAGACTGTTGTCTGTATTTGTGCAAGAATCCATCAAAATCCATTCATCATTTTGGTCTGCTATATTTCATTGTCTGTCTAAACACATCTCCACATGGAAAAGTAGGAGCAGAAACCAGCATGGAAAAAATGACTGTGTCACAACAGAAGGTATTTTGAAAAAGAGAAAAAAAAAAAAAAAAAAAGACACTGGGGTCAACATTCAAGGAGTATGAAAAAGGTTCCCACAAATACTTTCAGATCTTCAGAGGTGTTCTTTGTGTTCACACTCACCTGCCACGGGCCTTCACAAGTCTGGAATAGAGAAAACTGAAAAGAAATGAGGAAGAAAGTCTAGACTGCTGCTCTAAAACAAGAACCAACCGCTGATTGTCGATCAATTCAAAGCCCGCGAATGTGGCATGAAGTGGTATTTACTAGTGGGGAAATTAGATGAGCAAAACATGAGAGGCCAGAAAGGATGTGGCAGGAGATGAAGTCTGGATAAACTCAAGTGACAAGAGCGTCCAAGCCTGTGGCAAAGGTCAGTGTTAGCGTGAGTTACATAAGAGATCGACGCGTAGATACGGAGAGGGTACACCCGCAGGTCTGGTGCCCATGTTTGTGTTCATATGGTCATGTGTTTGTGTGTCTGTGTGCAATAGAGATTCCCACTGCCAGGGGATTTTCCATAGTCACTGCAGTGTTCAGAAACAGATGCAATATTGGCAGTCAAGCCAGTAGTCGGGGAGAAAGGCTTCAAAATCTAAGCCCTCAAAGCATTCTTCCTGCTGTCCCAGCTAATTTCACATTCATTCCCTTTCTCACTGCTTCCTCCATACTGATTTCTCTTGTTCATTTAACTCCTGCCACTCTATTTCACATTGTCTTCTGGGCCTGTTTCTCTTCTTACTCTCACTTTTTTTCTGTAAGGGTTCCAGGTCACATGGTAAAACTGTTGAGACTAAGTTAATGGGCCTAAATAATTTCACTGCTGGAAAATAGGAACTGTTTGATTTCTGTAAGCTCCTTTAAATGTTTACATATCTCCTATCTAAGTCATTGAACAACAGTAATGTTTATGCTATGGTTAAATAAGCTTGTAAATTATATTTATGAGCAGGCGTGGTTGCCATAGCAACATGGCAACATGTCCGCAGCTGCCAACTGACTATTCTAATCTGTAGTGGTAAAACCATGGCAACATGGCAAATACGGCAACTTCACTGACCTTGATTTTCTACCTAACAATAAAAAAGTTTGAAAAATTTCACAAAAGTAATAAAGTCTTGTTATGTCCTCCACTAAGTTTCAACACACTAAGGTTGAAACTTTGAATTTCAGAGTATTTCTATGAGTTCCCTATAAAGGGTTAAGCTCGTTCTCCATTGCAGTGGGACAGATTAATATGATTGATTCTGTATCTCTGAGACAAATTTGTTGCACTTCGTTCATTTCCTGCGAGTTAAAATCTTCCACTTTTGATGATAATTCTTCATTACAACAGGACAGATTTGACTAATAAATATTTTTCTGTGTCGGCTGTCCAACATTGTGCAGTCTGTTTCTCTCCATTCCTCTCAGCCCTCCCTCTGCTGCTCTGTGTCCATGTGAGGTGATTCAGCATCAGTGTAAGTCTTTAACACAGCACGTGAGTGACCTCATCCTCACACATCTGCCACAGTCTTTTACCATCCAGGGCACCATGAAGGGCTTCAGGAGCCTGCTCCACTTATGATCAACACATGCACACACAAAGTACACTTGTATACGTGCACAGAGTCTGACAGAACACACAAGTAATTACTCCTACTTAGACTAGATGTTGAAGAGGGCTTTGTATAAACACCCACACAACAGAAACACAGTTGTGGAGGATGGACTTGTAATCAACATTACATCAGCTTTTTAACGCCTAATTAACAGAAAAACACTTGCAGAACTTGTTATGGACAAAATTCCACTTCAAACAGTACAAGTGCATGTGAGTGTGAGTAAGTGTTAACTATGGCAATGATAAAACAATTCAACTGTAAAAGTGAACTCAATCTATGGATACAAAACAATGGGAATGCATGGGAACATCAAATATTTGTGTTTACACTGAGCTAATGGAGTAAGAAATTTGTTAATCTTTAATTTGCCTGAATTTTCAGCCATGTGCTTTTAAACAGCCAGTTTTGTCAACTTTAAAGCTAAAGGTTCTTGGTCATTTGGGGGCAGCTGAACTAGTGAAGGTATAAACACAATATTAACCTATTATCACCTTATAAAAAGCGTGATTACGGATGTGTGAGAGTTTGGCTGTAAAACATTTGCCTGTTTGCACATCAGACAGGAAGCGACAGTAGCATTTATTTGGCCTCTTGTTTCTGGCCGCCTTATGAGTTATTTTGTCTCCTTCAGGCTGTGTTTTGGTCTCTAAAAACCACTATGGGAAATGTCTGGCTGTAAACAAAATTTACTTTTAACTGTCCAGGCTGCCTGAAGTGGGTTCATGGGACGTTTTACGAAAAATTGATGTCTGTTTACCAGGGAGTGTGAATTACAACGACAGATAATGCACCATATTCACAAAAAAGTCATTTTCCTCCAATATTATGTTCAAATGCTTGTATCAAAACAGAAAATAAAGCTCATTTTTATTTCCCTACTGGGAAATATAACCTCAGCGTTTCATCCATCATAGAGTAAACACAGAGACCTGTGGGCTGCCACTGAGGGTCCCCACTGGGACCAAGTCCAGATCTAGGCCAGTACCTTGGCCAAAGGAACTGACAGGAGCATTAATCTAGCCTAGAGTACATGTTTTTGATGGAAGCGGAAACTGCATGACCCAGAAGAAGGAGCATCCATGTCGCCGTACCTGTTAGCAATACAGTACACTGAACTTGGCAGTAGAGCAAAGTAGCATCTGCACCATTATGGTCTATACCAAGGGTGTTAAATATACGGCCTGTGGGCCAAAACCAGCCCACCCAAAGGGTCCAATCCGGCCAAAGGGATGAATTTGTGAGGTGCAATAATTCTACTGAGATATTAACAGTCAAGGGTGTCAAAATCATTTCAATTCAGGGGCCACATACTGTACAGACCTAATGCACATGTGTAAATGGTAAGCTGAGACATAATATTATTAAAATTGCATTTGATTGTTCATGGTTTTTTATGTTATTCACATTTAATGTAATTACATCTTTTTTCACTCTAAAACAGAAAAATAATATAGGTTATTATATATTATATAATAACATAGGTTATTAGGTTATTATTTTATTTGATGTCATACTGGACTGTATGTGGCCCCTGAACTAAAATGAGTTTGACAGCCCTGGTTTATACTCTCTGTAGGTGATCTGTTTTGATATGAAAATATTAATTTCATGTTGTTTTTAATTTATCAAGTCACATCGACCAAACTTTGATATCTTTTCCACAAATCAGTACATGAATAAATGGCTCCTGTTGAAGGATTTTATTTGCTTTATAACACTTCTAGCTCAAGCCTCTTCCTCCTTTTAATCCCTTAGATGTTTTGTGATCCAGTGTCCATTCTGTCGGACAGTAGGATGTGCATGTCCTCCCCATTGCTTCTTTTCCGGTGATCCTACATTCATACATACACGCTGCAGACGCCTTGTCACTGTAAATCTGCTCACTGAGTCCATAAACATCTTACATTGTGCTCCCTTTGTCCATGTGCTTCCGTTTGTTGGCCGTCATCATGCGTTGGCCAGCCAGCCCAGGCAGCTCCTGTTGTGATGTGACTTTTCCATCTACAGTGGTGGGACTCAGCCAATCAGCCACAACAGATCAACCTTCTCTTTCACAACATCTCCTGGCTTCACAGTTGAGGATGTTTTTTAATGCAGAGCGATTAACAAGACATTAAGTGAAATATTACCTTGGAAGCCACCGCGGGAAACTGCATTTGGACTTTTCCATGTATAACTTCCCTTGGGTATGAGATGGATTTTCATGATGTGACTTTTATTTGTTATTTTCTTTTATTCAGATTTAACAGTGTAATGCAGTTGCCAAGAAGGGAGACGCACAATACACATTTTAACCCCCCAGTTTCATGTTTATAAGACATTGGAAGGCTCTGGGGTCTGGATTGAGCATCACTTCCATTTATAGAGTCAATGAGTGGAGTCTTTATGCGCCATTATTTTCGCATCTGTGTTGTTAGCGTGTGATCTATGTACACAGGCGTATGGGGAGCGTACGCATGCACACGGAAGTACTTGTGTTTCTCTTTATTCCACATCTGCTATTATTCTCTGTTTATAAATAAAGTCGGTCCCTGAAGTGTTTTGAAATGGCAGTTAAATGATAAGTAACAATGTCTGACATGTGTACGAGGACACGGCCGATGACGTCTCTGTGCAAAGCTACAGCCTGTAAACCCAGATTGCTTCTTTGTTTTGTTGTGTTGTCTGTCTCTCTGTTTCCTCAGCCACTGGCGGAGGGTGTAACATTTACAACCTCAAACCAAGATACAGAAAGGGAAGAACTATAAAAGACAGATGGAAATAAAGACGAGTGACAGAGAAAAAATGAAGAAGAAATATTATATTCAAAAAGCCAAAGGCAACAGCAACTGCAAACATGTTGTCCCATTTGTTTTAAGTTGTGTGTAGATTTGTAGATCTGTTTTGACGTGTCAGACCATACAATGTGGAACAAGTCGCTTTATGCCTTTTGGAAGGTGACTTACTGTACCTGACACTGACTGTACTGTCCTATCTGTGGCTCTTATACAGATTGAAACAAACGATAATGATTATTTGCATCAACTGTTTTCACCAAAAATGGGCCAAGGCTGATTGACTTTGAAGGATTGCAGCAGATGAGAAACACTACTCAATAGCCCAGAGACATATGGGGGTAAATTCCAGTACAGTAACTCACATATTCCACCTTCATCTAACACATGGCAAAGAGAAATAAGTCAACTTGTCAGCTTCTCTTAGGTCTATAAATGAGTTGAGAAAAAAGAGACATAATAAAGTCAAACAGTTTCCATCCCGCGCTTGCACGCAGAGGCATGTCTGGTTTATGTTTTTCAACTGCTTGCCTTGCATTTCATTATGTTTACAATGTCTTTTCAGACTACATCATCCTGTATCCATATTATTTAATGTTCTGTATTGTCCCATCAAAATAGCAAATAACATCATATTTCAACTATTTCAGTCTAAAGAATCGGCTCAAGGACATGGACCACACGTTGACAAGTGACTACAAAACTACAAAACTTGTAGGGTGGTCTTTATTAAGATCATTATTGAAGTCATCACCTCTCATTCAGTCACTTATCTCCAATGGAGGCAGGTTGATCTCTGAACTAGTTTTGGCTCTAGAACATTTGTAACAAGTTGTATTTTATTTGATATTAAGTACATTCAAGATACATCCACATTAAAAATATGAGCATTTATATCTATAACATCTATCAGCTAAAATTTAACCAATAGAATTTTTTTGTTTTTTGTTTTTCTGAATGTTTGTGTTTATCAAGTGCTTGGAAATAGTATTTGTTAGTGTATATGATCTGAAAACTTGTCTGATCTTGCAGGGATTCTCAAGCCTCACAAATATGTAAATGCTTTATTCTATTCTCCATTTCAGTGTCATTTTAGACTCATTTGTACTGAGGGTCATCCAAAGCAAAAGACACTTAAATTACACAACTAGTCAACCACAAAAAGGTGATAAAAGAACTAACTAATGTATAACTTGACTTTTACCTTTATTGAGAAAATTATTGAATACACTGAGTAGAGTAATTTTTACGTTTTGTACTTTTGGTGTTTTTAGGTTTATAACAACCCCTGGGTGATTCTACTATTAATCTATTAGCCAAAAACAATAGAAATATTTGTGTGAAAATAACATGTAACAAAGTGACTGTTGTCAGCAATATCTTTTTCTTCTTTGGTTGTTAATTGGTGTGTCTTGTGAAAATTAGTAAGGATAAAAAGCCAATAACATTTCATTTTTGTGTGAAAGAACAAATAGACCATGTTCTTTGGTCTGTAAAACAGATCCTGCCACAGTCCAATCCAGTTTTATTGATGCTTCACTGTTGAATTAAATATACAACACTATGAAGATTTGTGCTTTTTCCCTCAGTCCAGACAGAGAAGACGATCAATGACAGTCTAATAACTTTACAATTTTGCAAGGTCTTGCTTCAAAAGACTACAGACTGTTGTGGATTTTGTTTTACCTCTGATAAGGCTCCAAATTGGATTTCCTGCTTCATTATTGATCTTCTCTGGTACTTGTAGAAACACACAAAAATCGTGTTATGCATTTTATTTGGCCTTCAGGATATAATCTGATGGACTGTTTAGGCTTCATGGTCTATAGATTTATTTTAACAACACGATAAAAACAGATACGAATTTTGTTATTACAAAACAAGCAATTTTCTGAGCATGTATTCATTGGAAATGCATGACTACAAGGCATTTCTGAAGAGCAAGGCTACAGTGAAAGTAATACCAAACATAGAGAGAGTAATTTATTGCAGTTCATTTTGAGTTCATGGGCATATGCGTCTATGGTGATAGAGTTTTGGAAGGACGTGGTCATATCAGAGCAGTGTAAATATTATACTGCCTCTAAAGATTACGATGGGCTAATATACTTGAACTACACAATGGAGGCCACTGTGTTGGAAAGTTAACATGGAGAAAAATGACTTCCAAAACAATAAACGTGTCAAAGGTAGATACCCCTGCCAGCGTTGTGTTTTGATTGTCTAGAAAAGCTGCTCCTGGCCTTGGCTTCCACTGGCATGGACTTTTCCAATGACGTATTTGTATCTGCTACAGAGGTGGAGGATAATAATAATGAAGTAATAGAACATTTGAGTAACTTGGCACATGACAAGAGGCACTGGAGGTGGTTTAATGAGCTTTAATCCAAAGAGTTTGAAGTACAGTGTCAAATCAGCTCACAGTTAGAAAGGTGCACACTCTGACGTTAGCCCAGTGGTTAATGACTGAAAAGTACACTGTAAAATCCATAGTTTCTGCCGAACTCTTTTGGTGCTGAGGTAATTGACTGCTGTTTGCTGCACTGACCTGTTTTAAAACCAGATGGTTAAGTTGCTCTGCATTAGTTTTGTCTGTTCGGGGCACTTTGGTTAAATGGATAATAACTCTTCATCCAGACCTTTGTCTGCACTGTGCCAATGCTGTAGAAAGGCTTGGCACTGTCCAATATCATTCTGGAATGGGGGTAAAAGTTCTTAGGTTTGTTTGGCTAGTTCTCAGGCACATGATGCTACAACACCACATTTGCAAAATTGTGTCAGTAGAGAAGTTATTTTGGTGGAATATAAGTACACATGGAACACATTGTGGCAGTAAAATGACTAAATCCCTACAAAAGAACAAAAAAGATGTGTCTCGTTGTCAAAACTTGTCATTTTCGAGGTGTAGTTACAGTTTAGTGGTTCTTTCTTGTAGGGAGGAGAACTGTAGATGGCAGAGGAAAGACAATGATAATCCTGCTACTGTGCAAAACATTGCATAAGTGATGCACCTTAACTCTGAATGACCAAATATGAAACAGAAAAAGGAGTTTGTTTTTAGCTACTGCAGAAAAACACTTGTGCAACTCTGTGGATGCGACCTGCTTCCTCTGTAGATATAATAAACACCTAATTTTAATATAACAAGAACACAACAATTCTTATTTTCAGGTGATTATATAAACATAATTATGAATATTATGTCTGCAGACAGATCCCTAATGCCCTTTCAGCCTCTCATCAATACAAAAAGAGTTTTAAAAACTCTGGTCTGTGTGTTTGCATGAGGAAAATGAAGAGGTTAGGAAACTAAATATTGCAGCACAGCCCAATATGTGCAGGCCCATTGTCCACCTGAAACATCAAACATAAGGCTGGGGCTACAACCTGGGCTTAAGTCCATCCAAAAATTGATTGTCTAATGGATTGTCCAAGCATTTGTACCAATTTGTAGTTGTTTTGTGTCGTTGTGTGAACAGATATTTTGTAAAATAAAGGTCATAGGGACAGATTTTTGTCTTAAAATGGATAATAATAATAATAATAATAATAATAAAAATAATAATAATAATAATAATAATAAAGTTTATTTATATAGCACTTTT
>JAPQRQ010000017.1:25916742-25934963 GCA_037367365.1 Apogon talboti | reverse complement strand
AGATAGATAGATAGATAGATAGATAGATAGATAGATAGATAGATAGATAGATAGATAGATAGATAGATAGATCAAAAAAGTAAAATATGAAGTATGACTTGTGTTGTAGAAATAGTTTGAAACATTTTAAATGCTCATTAATAGTAATTACAACCTCAAAATATTCCAATTGTTTTTATAAAGTGTAAAAATATAACTTGGAAACCTTGTTGCACTTTGGATTTTTTTAATATACAGCTTGACTCACGCAACAAAGCACAATGACTGACTATGGCACATTTAACTATAATGTTTGTGTTCCACTCACTTCACACAGTGCAAAAAACAGATGGTTTGAAGGACATTATGTGTAAGTTATTACAACATTCTTGGTTTCCTCCTTGTAATGTTCCAGAGAGCTTGTATAGAGTTTGTGTCTCCTGTTTATGTCGATATGTTTTGGAAACACCATTATCTAATTTGCATTATGTAATGACTAAAGGAGCACATATGACAATCAAAGCAGCACTCGCACAGTCAATGGAAACAATAGTGATCGTAGGTTACAATAAAAAATTAGCTTTTAACATAACAAGAACAAATGTCTGATCTGAACATTTGCTGTCATGGACGGATCCAACACAAGCTGTTCTATTCATTTATTTCTAAAACCGTAGCCCATATTTCTTAAGACAGTGTTGTGGAAACACGCTCTAATAACTAATACCAACAGAGGTGACTGTATCTATGTCTAAATGTCAGGCCACGTGTGCCGTATTTACGTTACGCTGAATTACCCATGATCTCTGCAGAGGTTTAAACATGTCAAATCCAGATTCGGTTATGTTTCTTAACATCCATTTGGCTAAACTGATGTACTTCATTCAGAAGTTTTCTTGTACAAGCCTTGTGTAAGCATACAGCTAACACTTGGCTCTGATCAGTGCCAGCCTGAAATTTGGGAAAATATACAGTCAAAATGTGGGCTTTTCAGTTACAAAGTTATATTTAGCAAGATCTGTGACATTTTTTATGGAAAACTAAAGATCTTACTAATAAGATAGACCTAAATGAATGATACATATATATGATCAGCCGCGAGATACTAAAAAGTAATAGGTAATTAATTTTTTTCCACTTGACTTAAGCAATAACTTTTTATGTGAATACACATTGCAAATTATACTTAGAGTTTATTGACTGTGCAACAGGAATTTTGAGTCAATCCAATAAACACACAAATAATAAGCATAGAGTAGAGCCTTAAGATTTTGCAGGAACACCTGTACTTAATATAGGAATTCCCATAATTATTTTTAACAAACATCCATGACATGAACTGGCAGGTGAATTGCCATGAAATAATCCATATCACACATGGAGATATATTCATACACATAGTAAACTGAGAAGTCCAACAGAAATACAATAAATAGATCCAAGTGTAAACTCACACAAGATGACACAAATACACATACTTTGTGCATTATGTGCTGATGAGAAAATTCTCTCAACAGAAATAAACATAACAAAGCCAAAGCCGAGCACCTGAAGAAGCGGTGACTTCACTGTAAACACGGTCATGGGAAAATCATGCCGCAAAGCAGATCTTTGTTTGTAAGCTCAGGTTGAAGTTTTGTATGATTTTCATGTGTGAGATGATACTTTGAACCATTGAACTCAAAGTATTCCTGCATGTGCTCCCTTCATGCTCTCTCTAACGGCACACATAGACAATAATTGCATATCTGTTACCTCGAGTTGGGTTTGAGATTCTCCACGGCCAGATGTGTCCCACTGGAGGTTTTAGACGACCATCTATTGTTAAGGACGTCATCGTATGAAGCGCTGTAGACCATGTATCCTGCCAAAAGCAACACAAAGCATAATAACATTTCACAGCTTAGAAAAAGAGAAGTATTATATATTCTTATGTAGCATGAGTTGCATACTGGGCTGTTTTATTCAATGAACATTCTGCAAGAAGGCCTAAGGATCAATGTACACCTGCAAAACGAATTATTTTTGTAAATTTCTTTTAAAGATGCCATATATTGTCAATAAAACACACTTCTTTTTACCTTAAGCAGAATGATACACACACATTCCACATTTCATTTGATGCCACTGCTCCTCTTGTTGTTCAAGTTATTTTACTGCTGCATTTTTAATAATTAGATACTAAAATTTATCCTAATATCCCCCACAGTGCATTTGTTACCTACCAGTTCCCTTGGCTGGTATAAAAAAACTTTATTTCAGACACTAATAAAAAGCTAATTAGAGGGGAAAAAAAACTGCATTTGTTAAATTATGGTCTCTGTCTATTCTGTTCTGGACAAATATAGTAGATTTTGTTTGTTTGTTTGATTAAAGAAAAGTCATTCCTTGCAATGATTACGTTTCATTCCATGAGGTACAGTACTCTCCAGGATGAATAACAACTTCTCCATATATTCCATTCTATGCATAATTATTAAAGAAAGTCAAAAAGTTCTAACCACCAAACCAAATCGGCCACCATGATCGGTTGCATAAAGTCAGGCATCACTTTTTCTTAAAAAGGCAGAATATTTAGTTTTAGTTTTAATTACTGAAAAGTGGAGAGTGCATATTGATGTAAATATGCCAGAATTAGCCAAAAGTTCACTTTACATCTGCAGTCCGCAGCAGGTCAGAAGAAACAATAATTACATATAAGAAAAAAGACACATCAACAAACACTGCAAAATAACACACAATAAAAATCCATAGTAGAATAAGAAATCACAGGACAACAAATGAATAGAATAACATACATTAGATAATGCACATATTAATTAATAATTAATAATTAATGATGACAGATCTGGTTCCTCTTGAGCCATTGTTTGAGATGGGTTTTGAATGTATTGAAGGTGGTACATTCTCTTATTGCAGCTGGAGACCACCTAAGTCCTCTAAAACAATTGACTACGTATCATTACAAATATGTGGAAAGTCAGTCAAAGACATGTGCAGGATAAAAAAAAAATACCATAGCTATTATTTTTTTATCACATGCTGTCAATTGTTTTGTGAGACTAGGTGGTCTCCTATTCACTCTACATTTGGAGAAAAAAACTACAGCCTGGCATTTTGTGCAACTCATGCTGACTGTCCTCCAACCCGCCTGTCTGGTTTCCTCTTCTTCTCAGTCACGCAGGCTAATCCTTAGAATCCGGTGAGCAACCTGAGGCCACGCATCCCTCGATCACTCACTTTAAATCTATGGAAAGCAGATCAGCCGCACATCAAACTACCAACTGTTTCTATTGGACTTTTGAGGGGTTTCTATTTTTACTGGAGCCACACCAACACAGCTGGCTGCTGACAGGAAAGAAGGGAAATACTAGCTACTTTGTTTTCCTTCTGACTGCCATTCCATTTCCATTCTACATTGTTCAGATGAGGTTTGAGCATTTAAGGAGTAGAGTATTTTGACTCTTGCATTTGCCGTTTGACGCTGTTCTTTAACCTTTCCTTGCTTTGCCAGTGAATTAATCAAATGCTTTCACAGGGACTCACTCCTGATGCACAGCTAATCATTGCATGTGTTGGCTAAAAGCATTAAAAGAAAAGGTTCTTAAAACATCAAACTAAATGGAACCAGAAGTTGGTTTCAGGTAAGAATTCCTCAGAAAACCCCCCATCCCTCATCTCTTGGATCCACATGCGAACAGCTGTTTCCATCCACTTGTTTTGAAAGCCGTGACCCATAACTCGTAAGACATGGTTGTGCAAACACGCCCTAATAACTAAAACAGCGCCGTCTGATGGTATCTGCATGTGTGTGCTGTAGTTTGACATGTGTGGATGTCAGAAAACGTCTGCTGCATTCACAGTGTTTTGTCTTCAGTTCTCCGCTACATTACTATACACTAATCACAGTTACACTACTTATAATTTACATAGGAAGTCAATATATCAGCATAATAAAAACAATAAGTAGAAATTACTTATGCAGTCTACTAGGTTACAGATAATTAATTGCTGTTAAAAATATGCAACTAATGTAGAGGTAATATTATTCCATTAACTGATTAAATTGCAGCTTTTATAAATATCACTTTAATCACCATTTATATAAATAATTGAATAATTAACCCTTACAGACCTACTGTACAACTATTTTCATAGTGACTTCCAAATGAATTTTTATCTATCTTTATCTTGACAACTTTTCCAAACATCTTAAAATCACTAAACAGAAAAGAATATATTTAGATGTAACCCCATTTAAAACACAGACATTTTTATCACATATTTTTTCTCAGAACCTGTAATTGACTATAATTAGATCTATTTTGTAATTTAATAATGGGATGTTGTTACTGTGTTTATCATATGTATTGAGACACACTACAGTACCACAGCTTCATGTAAATTTTATAAAAATCTGCCAACCACTGTCTCTGAAATTCGACACATGAGGAGAATAAAACCCAGAGGCATAACATAGAAAGTGTCTAGATAATGCGCATGCACAGAAGGAAAGAGAAGAAGAAAACAGCAGAGACGGTGCAGACCACCTACTGTATCTATTTTACACATCAGAGAATGAACGGGCCGTCAGATTGGCCGGGAGCTCATGGATCCGAGCCAAAGAAAGCATACTCCCTGTGTAGCAGACAGACTGCTCCCACTGATAGTCCACCACGTCCCCACAGAATATACTCTTATCTTCAGTCTCTCCCTTCTTTTTTTTTTCCATGTGTCACTTTATAGGTCATTCCAGCTTTGATTTTTTTCCTATGAAAATTCCTGTGGGAGCTGAGGAGCCCTAGTCCATGTGTTCAGTACAGTCTGTTATTCATGATTTATTCACAATAAACTGCTGGAGCGAGTTTGTAAAACTCAGTTAGGGGGGGATGGTGGTATCGTGTTTAAGTGAATCTGCTAAACCACAGCAGACAAATAAACAAACCACAGCAGAATGTGAAAACACCAGGTTTTTAGTGTTTGCTTTGTTGTTAGTGTAACAAAAAACAAGAAAAGTGTCTGGAAAAAAGAGCATCTCTTACCTGAGACCATGTCATCCTTCATGGGGCGGCCCCAGTCCAGTATGATAAAAGAATGACAGCCCTCCATGGCGACCACGGTGAGGTTATGGGGTTTATTTTTAGGAGGTTGGTTCTGATTGGCTGCCAAACTGTCCTTCTCCATCAGGTTTTCCAACACGTCAACCTGAAGATACTCCAGAGCTTCTGTCAAGGAGCAAGGAGCACTGGGGTCCTTCTGTATGTAGTTCACATAAGGAGCTGGAGACAGGAGAAAACGCATTTAATTAATTACATTTTTTAGTTTTCATGGGTTTTTTTTACATATGATGTCGAAACTAGAGAAGTCATCTCTATAATAAAAGCCTCTAAAACGCCTGAGTCCCTTTGTTTTATACTATGAAAAGATCAAATCCACTAGAATTGGAGGAATTTCAAGCTGAAAACAAAATTTTATCTGAAATTTAAGAGTGGTGAGAGCAGGGCGGTCATATTGGAGGAGAAAAGAGTACACCAAATTGGAAAGGGAGGATGCATAGGTTGATAAATACACCAATCTGTTTCAGGATCATTGACCCAGAATGATATTTTTCAATGTTAACTGCTGGTTGGTCATAATAAATAAGTTCAGTACGGCCTAAACCACGCACATCCTGGGGGAATTGTAGAAAATATTTGTCCCTCTGGTGTTTTTTCCCCTAATATGTGAAACTTATTATTGTATTAGACACTTAATACACAACAAATGCAAAGATTAGTTTAATTTCAATCTCAATATTGTAAATTTTCCTCAATCATATCCAGTTATTTTAAATTACTGTTACTCCTTATTAATGAGGCAGATATTGGCGCTGAGGCTAAAGTGAATGCCTCCCATATCTGGTCCTTCTTCTACCTTTTCTCTTTCCTTCGGTGTCCCTTTGTGTTTGTTTTCTGTGGCTCTGAAAATGCCAGCTGGACCTACAGCTGTGAATACTTGTGATATCCCACAATTCCTAGTCTGACTAGGATTTGGAGGGAACCACTGGAGCCTGGAGTTGCTCCCACCTCCCCAGATGATTGGCCCTCCGCTCAGGCCAAGAGTTTAACACGTGTCAGTATCTTCACATCAACACAACGTCCATGAAGCTGTGTGAGTGTGTGGGTTTAAACATTACAAGCTCCTACTGTATGTGTATATACAGTCGTATGGCTAATGTATTACGCATTCATGTGTTGAAATACATGATAGTGAGCAGATTTATGTGTCTGTCTGTACACATGGTTGTGTTTCTGTCCACCATCCACATGTCCAGGGTCTGTCCAGGCTTGTGCGCTCAGAAGATCCAGATGTTTTGTTCAGTTCATTTGTTCATTTTCATAGTCTGAAGGCACCTCCCTACAGAGACACACTGTCTTCTGCTTGTTTAAAAACCAAATTCAGAAACACTGATGAAAATTGGCAACCAAGAGCCTCACATGGATCAAATATCACAGAGAAACCGTATCAGGACAATTCACATAATGTTAACTCTAATATCAGTCTAGTAAGGCATAAATTTCCATTCTAATCGTCCAAACATGCTGGTACTCATTTTCTTGTCCAATGTGGCAATCTCTCGCCATCTGGAACTTACTGTAGGAGGATTCACGCAACTGCTAAGAATTATTAGTTAATACTTTTCGTCGCATGTCTGCCTTGGGCTGACTTTAAGCTAAAACCTAGACTGGACAGATAAAGAAGCAAAAGGAAGTCTCCGACAGACAATTCACGCAAAGCATGTCAGTGCACTGGCAGGCTGCTGAACCGGACCTAAGATATATTAAACTAATAAATGGGAAAGAGGATGTCTCCATGTCGAGCCAGCAGCCTGCTCTCTGTGAGCTGAGGTCAGCACCCCTAACTTTTATGATTTCCACTGCTTTTTCTGCTCATGCCTGGTTTTATCTCGGGGATTTGAAAGAGTAATGGCTTTCAGCTGGCTCATAGTGAGACGTATGATCACAAGATAGTGGTTGTTTACCAAGATAGATTGAATCCAGAATAAGCCTTATTATTGTTTCCGTGCTGCTTCTGGAGCTGACGGGGCTGATAGCTTTAACACCACGTCGATAAACACAGCCGTAAATTAAAACACTTCCAACGAGGATCAATGTAAGTGGCAATGACAGGTTACAATTATCACATCAGTAAACGACAGCAAATCCATTGTGATTTATCCACACTGGTAGACTGGCAACATCACGTCGTAACTAATGAAACTGAGGTTCACTCACATCCAAAAAGATAAATGTGACCGTTTATTTTATTTCCATGGACCCATCCATCTGACTGGCCAGAGACTGTGACATTTTCCAATAACTGTAAAAGCTTTGAAATATCACCCTTATCACCATTTTAAATGACAAATAAAAGCTCTCAATTTTACACATTAAGTTAAATTTACTTCTCATGGAGAACAGAAATCAGCATAAAAAAACTGTTGTACAATGTCTCCTGTTATTTTAATGGAGCAGAAAATGACCAGATGAGCAGATGTCACTGGTTTATAACAAACTGTCAGTATGAAGTTAAAAAGATGCAAAATGTGGGAGTATTAAATGACACTATCAAGTTGCATTACAGAAAGACTAGAATTCATTTATTGAACTTAATCCATCTTAAGAATAATAAGTCTGTCTATAGTGTATTTGTTTTGAGTTATTTTTTTCCATTGTAAGTTTAACAAATTGCTCTTTTAACCCTTAAAGAACTACAACTGTTACTGTGTTTTATTTTCTGTACATCTAACTTTTCCTCCTTTTGGGATTTATCACCATTATTTATTTTATCCTCTGTATTTTCAATGAATTTCAAGTACTTTCCCGCATTTAATTTACTGATCATTTAGCTGTTGATAAAAGCTTGGAGTAAATTCAAAGGTTATTATAATGAAATAGAAAAAACTAAAGCCATAGTGACTTTTTCAGCAAAATATATAATTAACTGATGTAAAAACAAGCTTCTAGAACTTTAACGGGCATCAATGTTACAGTGTTTCCATGTTCATATGGAGCCTCTGAACGTCCAAATGCGTCATATCTGCTGCCACTGAAAAGCTGAGAAACTGCATTTTACCTGAATTATTTAAATCTATTGACAGGATTAATGGCTAACAAGTATTAAACATTTTGGATCAGTGGATGCTTTTGGTCACCAGCAGCTGTTTAGATACGAAAACACGTCACAAATTAAATTTTTTCTCTCTTGTAGTCAGATTATTCACCAAGATTGTTCTGCCTCAAAATTTAAGCCCTGACTACATATAATGTAGATATAATGACTCAAAATATCCACTATATAACAATGAATAAATCAATGAAATATGCAGTTTATTGCCTCCACATTGTACTCACCGCTGCTCATACGGAACAAAAATAATAATTCCACGATCATTACAAAATCCTCCAGAGAAGTCCCACATAATTGCTGTTATTGTTCTCTAAATATCGGAGCAATAATTTATTAAGTCTGCCTTTTTTAGTATCTATTATTATTATTTGAAATCTGAAATGTGACGCAAATCACCCTCATAAAACAAGTAATGTTCAAAGCACCTCTGACCCCATGACGTTTGGAGTCAAACAGATACCGTTTTTATTCCCATCAAGAGGATTTTACAGTCTGTTTATGCAACCAGATGAGGTGATGTTGTATGAGAGGCCAAAATAAGCACATAGGAACAGTAAAAAAAGAAAGCAGGGGGCTGGAGTTTACTGGGAGACCAAGAGCTGTAGAAAACTCACTGACCTTTGTTATTATGATCCAATTGGAATCCTATTTGAACTGACTGTTATAATTATTCTTATTTTCTGCACAATAATAAACAGTATATAGCTACAGTGCTTATATAAACAGATGTCAGAAATGAATGCTTGAAGGCTTTACTGTTTGGCACTTTGCAGACTTTGCACAGAGCTGTAACGTAGCTGTAATGATACCTACACTGCGTTACGGATGACTTAAAGTGCAAAAAAAAAAACCCAAAAAACTGTTTTCTTTTCTTGGCCCGATGTTTCTGTAAGGTCTATGAGACAGTTACATATTTATGAGGAAATACAGAGAATGCCAAGCTATGGGTTCAAATTTATGATGCCTCCGTGGAACAAAACAAAAAAATAACCCCATCACCTTATTATTTACAGCACTGTGAGACCTTCATGCAAAAACACACGCACACATGAACATGCCCTCCCAAAAACATGTCATACTCAGCACGTAAAATCAGTCATGCTCTTTCAATTTGTTTGCAAGAGACATTTTCAATTTACCACGTCTCCAGGTGAAGCTATTATGTTATTCTTGGGATTTCTAAGGCATGTACTAGCAATTTTCTACAATCGGAACTGTAAATGTACCTTAGTATACATCTATAACAAGACTAAGTTTGTTTTGAAAGAGATGCCTCATGCAAAATGTTACTTTTCATCTAGAACACAAACCAAGACTAAATACAGGAAAAGGTCACATTAAGTTGTAGATCAGACATAATATTTACCAACTGTCAATGAGCAAACGAGACACTCAATACATATTTACGAAGGCACTCAATATATTTACATGAACAAAAGATTAGTTTTTCTGCTTATTCTGAAGAAGATAATATTCCCACTAAGCTGTTTACAAGGCTAGTAAAAATAATTTTCTCAACATTATAAATATTATTCCCATAATGTCCTATGGCTGAAGCATCTTATTATTTATTCATGTTTCATTCCTTCACCCACCTTCCTGAAAAGATTGACAACACTCTATTTGCACAAGTCGACATTCACGCCTGTTATAATATATAAAACTATATTTTCTTTCTGACCAGCAACAGTGCTTTTTTTATAGCCTTGACAACTGTGTGCAACAGACAGAACTGAAAAACGGAGTTAAAATCCCCATATCAGCACATCTTGTCTCAATCATAAACTGCTTCATTTAAAGAATATTATAATATTTGCACTGAAGTTGAATATAAGTGTGCATTTAAGCACACCGCATATTGCAAAAGAGCAGATAAACTGCTGTACAAACAGGGCTGTGATGCGCATAATATCCTAGAAACAACAAGAATACACAGGGAAAGGGAACTGTGAACACAATTCAAATATACAATAAATATGACCTAAATGGCTTTTGCGGGCCATATAGTCAGTATTAAGTGCAACCGCTGTTCCCAAAACAAAAATTAACCCCAACAATGAGCAACATTTGACATGTGTTGAATGAAACATGTAGTAAAACATCAGTAGATTAATGCAGTAAATCTCATATCGTCTGCCCAGAAGACATGTTAAGTACAAAGGGTAAACTAAACAGTGGACACTTGGGTCTGTTTTTATTTCTTTTTTTCTGAGATTCCTCCTTTTATTGCTGTTCTCATATTTCCTAAATATTTCAGTGTTGTTGCAGAGACTTAGAAATGCATATGAACTGTATAATGCTCCATTTCAAACCTACGGGTGGCCGCTTACATGTATATAGTACTGTAGATGTGTGTGTCTGTCGACCACTATGTACCTGTGAATCGTTTCTTCCCGCTGAGGTCGAACTCTGACGAAGGGCCTTTGCTGGAGGGCCTGGTGACCGGGTCTGTGGTCTGGATTTCAGTGGTGGTGGTTGTTGTAGTTGTTGTGGTGGTCGGCGGCGGCAGGGTGGTCTGGATTAGAAACTCATCTAAGAACAACACACGCGTCAGTGAGCTTTTGATTAAAAAAAAATGTTAGTAACATCCTGTCTCAAAAACACCATGTTGTGTTTGATTAATGCTTTGTGAATGCCATTATGACCTATGGAATTAGAGTGTCAGAAAGATTTAATTAATCGTATGCAGATGTGTGAGCTCACTTTTGAAAAGTGCCTTTTTTCCCTTAAAAGTTTAATTCTTATGTAATGTTTTTGCTACCCATATTTTCCATGTGAAGGGGGGGGGGATTTCACAGCTAAAATGTCTCCAAGGCTGACAAATGTGAAGCAATTCAGTGGGTAAAATTCAATTAGTTCCTTCCTCTTTCATCACTGCTTTTTGTCACGCTGCATCAGTGGACCTTGGCATTACATCATGGTCCACACACATGCAGCCAGCGTGAGCCATGGCAGGAAAGAGCTAAGAAAACACTGTGATGCTAAAACTTATAAAAACACATCTATCAAATGCAGTTTGCATGCAGTCTTTAACACATCGAACACCTGTTGTGAAAAAAACAGCTGACGTCAGAACCCAAAAGCTGCAGTGTTCTGTTCAGCTAGTGTTTGGCACTAGGCAGAGTTTATCTAGTAGACTACAAGGAAATGTTAAGAAGAGTAAATACATTGCATTAAATCATAAGCCAGGGCATTCTCTTCAGCTTAGTAATGCAGTTCTCACACAGAATGGGTCCAACTTTTGGAATAAAAGTGATTAAAAACAGCCCACAATGGAAAATATCCAAAACCCAAGCAATGAACCAAGACCAAGTCAAACAAATGTACAAGAGGAGAACCACGTGAAGACCACAGGCACAGCAAAGAGGAAGAGGCAGGAGAAAACATAAAATGACAGGTAAACAGGCAGTGAACGGCGCGGTAAACAGTCAACCATCAGTGAGCATACAGTGCACTTTAGTCTGTCCTAGCACAGTGGCGGTAGGTCGGTCCCAAGCCATACTCAGCCAATACCTTTCTTAAGAGCTAAAGCATCAGGCACCATGATCACTGTAACCATGTTGTCCATTTCCATCCCTGAGGATTCCTCTGTCAGAGAAGCAGAACAAGCTGTAGCATCAGTTTTACATCACAGCATGTACATTTCTGCACCGACATATGGATAAACAACAACATTTACACCCACACATTCAAATACGTTGTAGGTATAAGTCACAGTTTGATACAAATGAAACAGTGGTTGGACTTTTTCCACTGAACAATGTACCATAAGGCACATTGTACAGTGAGTGAGAAAGTGCTTTAACATCTCTATCTGCTCTTTATTTAAGTCTTTACAAGGTAACATCTTTCCAGATGTCTGGGTTTGCTGGGTGTTTTTGAGCTTACACATGTCCCCACTATGGTCATAATGAAAACTCTATGGAACAGAAACACAAGAGCAGCCAGAGAGGAAAAAACTATTACAGTATGTTTTAATTTGTACATGCATCATAGTTTCTGGAATCCTGTTGTCTTTCTAACAATGTCAATATAATTATTTTCCTAATGAAACCAGAAACTTTTTAACAATTGTGCAAAATAATTGTGACAGGGCGTTTCTTTTATTGCAACATAAATAAGAATGAAAAGTTTGCTAACAAAGGTGATTGCGCAATTTTATATAATTTTTTCCTGTTTATTGAAAATCTGTAAGTCATTTTTTCCAGCTCCTCTGTGTTTGCTTTTTACTGCCTTTTGTGAGATGACACTAATGGCGGCATGCGAATGACAGCTCGCAGTGCGCTTAAACCGGCAATGCTCTGCCCACAGCTACACTCCAGATGTGGAGACTTACATGTGGTTCATGTGGTCTCATGTAGACACACATGTCTACACACTGACCAGCTCACTCAGTCATACACAATGTTAAAGAGTTATGGGACTCTGAGGGTAAAGGCAGGAAACACTCATGGCCACGGCCGAGATGAATGTGACAAACAATAAAGCTAAGAGATTTAGTGAAGTCACTCTTATTTATGTTCACCGTTTTGGCTTTCATAAGTTTTAATATCCTGACCTCAACTCTGCGCAAAAGCTATATACCAACCTATGTGGTAAATACTGGAAGTAGTGCAGCTTTTTGTTTCACTCCTATAACACAAATGCGTTTTGATTTACATTTTATCCTACCATCTTCAGCTCTATTGTTGTGTCTGAGTATCTGACACAACAATAGAGCTCCATATGAAGCACTCTGACAATATGAATCATGATACAGGGGCTATGATTCGACTCTGATATATTGTGCTGCAGTCAGTAAGTGAATATCATGCATTTTTAGAATCTAATTGTCAGAAAACTGTCAAAGTATGAAGAACACACTATCAAATGAATGATAGAGAAGAAAAATAAACCACCCATTTACATGCATATACAGTACACACAGAGGAAAGATAACAATGACCATTTAGTTTCAATAGGTAAAATGTGTGATCAATTTGGGATTATGTGAACATAGCTTGTGTTTAAATTTCATACCGTACTACTTTTCTCCCAGAATAACTCACCTTCAGGATAACAGTCCAATATTCCCTCTGGATCCAGGACCGGATACCCGTATTCATCTATTTTGGAGTATGTTCCAGGTGGACATGTTGGATATGGCATGGGGGTGGTGGACTCCTCTAAGTACCATTCAGGAGTGGTGAGTTCAGTTGTGGTGGTGGGAGCCCGGGTTGTGGTGGTCGTGGTCCTGAGGTGAGGCAGGTCCAAGCCAAGTACAGGTTTCCCTCCAACCATGAGGACCTTGTCTTTGGGGTTGACCACAGGACGGCTGTCTCGGCCGTGGCCAAAGAGAGCCACACCGTCCTGATTGACCAGAGGACTGCCCATGTGGTCTGGTGGTAGGCAGAGGCATGAAACAAGGGTGAAGAGAAAATAATGTTTAGGATTTGGCTTGAATGGTGAGTGAGAAAAAGGTTAAAGTATCAACATGCAAGACAAGTCCATGTTCAGGAGATTATGTGAAGTTTGTATGGATTCTGTTTGGAGCTTGGAGCCGGTCATTTAGGGATGTTTGCTGGATCCTTTTCTAAGCTGGCAACTCTTCTGGTTTCTTACATCCATAGTAGTGGTAGCATGAACAGTCTATACCAAGGGTGTCAAACATATGGCCCGCAAGCCAAAACTGGCCCACCAAAGGGTCCAATCTGGTCCCCGTGTACAACCTGAAATGTCTTAAGAAAAATAAGTGCAATTTTAACCATATTATGCCTATTACTAAATGTTTGATACAGCATAATATGGTTAAAATTGCAGTTATTTTTCATGCTATTCTATTTTTTTAAAGGATAGTTTGTGCATGTAAACATTTTCATCATGTAATTTTATTTTTTACTTTTGCTTTTATCAATATGCCAACTTTTCCATCTTTCCCAAGCAAAAAACTTTTTGCGATGTTCCAAGATCTGAATTTTCTGCACTTCCTTTTGGCTTGATTAATTGCAAATGCAAATAAAAGCAACCGGATGGAACCATACCTAAAAGATCAGAATATATTCAAATAAGTATTGTTATGTCTATGATAAATCTGTATTTAGAGAGAGACTGAATTATATTACCAAAAATTGTTCGCCCATCTTCTCCAAGAACCACTCTCTTGGGTTTTCCTTGGGAGTCCTGGAGAATTTGTCCCTCTGCATTCATGAGAACCCCTCTCTCCAAATCCACAAGCTGGAGAGACAGAAAGATGTGCTCAAAACTTACAGAAACCCTAATAGATCTTATTTTTGGATAAGCACTGCTGCCTCTGAGATTTAGTGCAGTCATACTCCCTTGCACTACTATTTTACAGTCAGCCTTTAGAATGGGAACAGCTGATTTAAACAGGTACATGAACATAAATCAGACTGTATTTTAATATCTTTGGCCATCAGTTCTACGAGTTGAAATAATGTTTTGTTTTCAAACTAATTACTGAGATACTGTAGGTCCAACAGGGTTAAAATATGAGCAGTTATAAATCTTTGCTGTTCCTTAATCTTTGCTTTAAAATAGTATCTCATTTTTAACAAGTCTAGGGTTTCTCCAGTTACAAAAAGTCAGATTTTAGACTTCTTAAGACCATTATGAATGCAACTTATGATTTTTCACATCCTGCTGCAACAGAGCCAGACAGTGGTGATGCAAATCCAACTGCTAAATTATTTCAGAGATGTGTTTTTGACTTGCAACTTGACTGTGCAAATCCACTTTGTAGCATTGGGCAAGGTACTGCAGACTAAATCCAATCAATTTTTGTGTGCGTGTGTGTGTGTGTATCCGCTTTCTAACTGAAAAACCAGACAGCAGTGGCCTTTGCCGTTTGGAGTACTTATGTATTTTGGGTCAAGGATTAGACTGGGGAAAACGGCAAGTTGATAGGACCAACATTTTGGGAGATATTAGTCATTTCAGAATACAATAGCCTTACAATTACGTTGAATCAAAGAATCATCATTGAAGTGGGTTACCTAGCAACAGATAAACAAAAGGGCCAGGTTGCCATGGTGTCAAATTTCATGTGCAGAAACAGACATATCAGCTGAGTTTACTTAACTGAAAATGCCAGTGCAATTTACCAAGAAAGTAAAGGAATGAACTGTATCAGAGGATATAGAACACGCTAGTCAATTTTTAAAACTGAATATCTGAAGCAGGGGTGTCAAACATACAGCCCCTGGGCCAGCACCAGCCCTCGGGATGGATTCGAGAGGTGCAAAAATGACACTTAAGACGTTTACAGTCCTGAGTGTCAAACTCATTTTAGTTCAGGGGCCACATACAGCCCAATATGATCTCAAGTGGATTGTAAAAATAAAATAGCATAATATCCAATAAATAATTCTAAATTCCAAACTCCAAATTTTAACAATGTTCTGCCCATTACAGTTTTGTGCCTTTGTAGATCCACTGCACTCAGTAATGCAGATATATAAAGGATAAAGAGGCATAATAACATTAAAATTGCACTTATTTTTCTGAGGGAATTTCAGGTTGTTTATGGTTGTTGAGGTTATTCACATTTTTTCTATAAGGATAGTTTGTAAATGTAAACATTTCCATGACTGACTTTTTTTTCACTAAAACAAAAAGAAATTTGGAGCTGTCATTATTTATGTTATTATGCTATTATTTTACTGGTTCGGTCCCCTTGAGATCATATTCGGCTGTATGTGAACCCTGAAGTAAAATGAATTTGACCCCCATGATCTAAAGTATTTTAAAGACTGATTTTAGATTGAATTTTAGAACCAATCAGAACCTTGATAACCTTCTTAAGTAACACTGACAAGTACTGCAGAGAATAACATACTGCAAAGTGTTAAAGTTAGTTTACCCATTTTGTTCCATCAGGTCCAGTGATGAACCTCTGACCATTAGATTTACTGACTCCCTGAGAGGAAGAAGACTCTTTATCATTGGTTACTGTCAGGTTGGGTCGTCCATTTTTACCTAAAAATCAAAGCATAGCCGCTGTGAGTTAAGCCTTTTTTTTTTAGTAAAACTGGCAGAACTTTTGTTTTATCCAATGTACTTCACCGTTACCATTTCCATTTGAAGGCTTTAGTCCTCCTCCATTGGTGGGTTTCCCTCTGACGATGGGATACCGAGACCTACCTCCTTGGCCTCTTAAGCTGTCTCTGGATGATGATGATGATGATGATGAAGATGATGAAGTAGACTGGGAACTGCCTCCATTTAATCCACCTGTCCTTGTCACACCAGGGACATTGCTACCTTCGTGATGTGATGTCAACGCCGGATTGGCCACACCGGATGAAGCATAGGCGTCAGATGATGAGGAAGAAGAGGACTCAGATGCTGAAGAACCCAGTCTTGAGTTTTGCGCTGGCTGAGGTCTAATGGGAAACCTAGATCCACCAAACTGCCTATTAGCCAGTAGAGGGGAGCGCACCCTCCCGTTTACCCCTCCATTGGGGCGACGGTGTGTTGGAATGACTCCAGGAGATGAACCGGGCCTGGTTCTGGATGAAGTTTCCCTTGTATCCACACTTTCATTGTCCTCTGTGCTTCTGTGTGAGTCACCTGACGTTAAAGCAGGATTCGTCTGTGCATCTGTGGGCTCATTTTTTCCACTGTTTGCCACATCAAAATAATTCTTGTTATGATTTTTATTGCTGTCAGTAACTGTTCCTGTATGGGTGGGCTCATTTGAGTCTCTCTGTCCACTTGAATGATGAGAATCAGAGTTTGAGGAAGAAGAAGATGAGGTAGTTGGTTTCCTAGTGTCACTAGATGCTACATTTTGATTAGTCAAAGATGGCTTTAATGACTCCGCCCCCACTCCATTTTTTAATGAGTCATCTGTGGAAAGGGGTTTAGAGTCTTCATTGGTCTCCTGTATTGTGGACAGTCCTGTGGCACCTGTTGCCCCTGAGACTCTAGTGGGTGTCCCCCTTAGAATGGGTCTACCAGCCCCCATAGAAGACGAAGTCCTGGTAACGGGAGTCCTGCCTTCTGGTCTGGAAGATGACGCTCTACTTCCTGGACCGAACCTACCCGGGTAGCGAGTAGCTAACCAAGGATATCGCTCAACTAATGATGAGCTGATTCTGGTTCGAGAAGGAGCAGCAGGTTTTTCAGACCTGCTTTCCTCCCTCCGCTCACTATCTGACGGCTGAGAGCTTGAAGTAGACCCAACGGTACTTTCCTCCGTGTCTGTTTCTTTGTAATTACTATCAGCGTTTCCCTCTTGGTACAGTGTATCTTGTCCAGGGGATGTGTGTGAATTTTGTGTGTTTTGTGATTTCACTGGGATGTGAGATCCTCTGTGTGACGTTGATTGAGAGGATCCGGATGTGTTTATGGTGGGTGGGTGTTTTGAGCCGCTTTGTGAAGTGGATGGATCGGTGCCTGAACTGTGCGCATTTGAAGTTGCATGGCTTTGTGACCCAGACTGTGATTTATCTAAATGTGCATCTGATGTGACTTGACTATTGGAACCATCTGCTGAGGCTGACCTAGATGTTGTGGGGTTGAAGATATTTGATGTCTCGTGGTTTTGAGTCCTGCTTGGGTATGTGGACTGTGATGTCGTAGCTGAACTATGTGTGTTTGCTGTTGCGTGGTTCTGACTTCTGCTTGGGAAATTTAGATGGGAGGTGCCAGCTGAGGTTGATCCAGGTTTGTATCCATTCCGGGTTGAATTCCCTCTAAACAATATTCCAGGATTTCTGCGACCATAACCATATCTGGAGCCACCTGTGCGTCCTGCTGTACCAGAGCCTCTACCCATAGAAGTGGCGTCTGTCTCATGCTGCGTCTCTTTTAAAACTGGCGTCAAGGGTTTATGTGTTCTACCCAGTGTATCATATGTGTTTTTACTCTCTGGGTATGTGGAAGCTGTGTAGTCTATTCTCTTGGCTGCTGACTCTTGAATATGTGAAGAGGATGATGGGTTTGTAGAAGATGAAGAAGATGAAGTGGCTGGATTAGAGGAAGATGAGGAACCAGAAGAAGTGGATGGATTAGAGGAAGAGGACGAACCAGAAGAAGTGGACGGATTAGAGGAAGAGGAGGAACCAGAAGAA
>JAPQRQ010000017.1:25906307-25916642 GCA_037367365.1 Apogon talboti | reverse complement strand
GGATTAGAGGAAGAGGAGGAACCAGAAGAAGTGGACGGATTAGAGGAAGAGGAGGAACCAGAAGAAGTGGACGGATTAGAGGAAGAGGAGGAACCAGAAGAAGTGGACGGATTAGAGGAAGAGGAGGAACCAGAAGAAGTGGATGGATTAGAGGAAGAGGAGGAACCAGAAGAAGTGGATGGATTAGAGGAAGAGGAGGAACCAGAAGAACCAGAGGAAGTCTTAGATCCTGGTCTTTGGTGAACCCTGATCTTGACAGGCCTTCTTGGTGGTGGCTTGGGACGACTAGCAGGTTTTGTTGGAGAAGGAGTCACTACTTTGAGGCTTGGGGTCTCAGTCGTCAGGGGCCTAATTTCCTCCTCATCAAATTCAGGCGAGACATTGTTGTCTGGCTCTTCTGGTTCTATTATCACCTCCATAGTCGTCGTCTCTTCTGCAGGAGCTGGTGTAGTTGGTGGTGTAGTCGGCGGTGGCTTTTCCTCCTCTTCCTCTTCCTTATTTTTTTCTCTGTCTCTGAATGAACTTCTGCCGCCTCCATTCCTGACCGAACCCCTCACTGAGGAGAAGATGCTGTGATACGAGCGCGACTGGGAAAGTGGACGCACCCGCCTGTTGACGGGGTGGGACGGAGCTCGTGGAGTGGTTGTAGTTGGTTCTGTTGGTGCTTCTGTCGGTTCGAGGTCAGATTCCTCATGGTCAGTATCTTGTTTGGAAGGAGTCTGAGAACTTCTGTGGCTGTCTGTGTTTTTTGAGAACGATGAGGCACCTCTGCTGGCTGGCAGGAGAGAAAAAAATGTTCTAAATGAAATATACAATGACCAGGGTTTGTGCTTTAATACAGCTGGATTCACAACAAAACTGTTCTCTTTCATGTAGATATTTTTATGTCTCTGATTATGAAATAGTCATTTACTTACTTTTTACTCACTGCCTAAATGTATTTACAATTATAAAAAAAAATAATCTAAATTAAATGGAGGTTGTTAATTTGAATATACCACCTACAGTAACTATGATGCAAATTGGGGACATTACGCATAATTATCATAATAGTAATTGAACTAGTTTTCCAGGTATGTAGATTATTTTATTGATGCTGCAGTTATTCCAGTCAACAATCCAAGCAAAACAAAAATGATCCAAAAATCAATAGAATGTCATGAAATTAATAACGCCATTATAGAAACAAGGTGTTGAAATTAATCCATGAATGTCAGTGATCAAAGATAACCAGATAACATATGTACATTCACAGAGAATGTTGAGCAGCACCTCATTACAAACACAGTGGAATATTAAGGCGAATTTAAAACATAAGTCTACAGGAAGATATGAGGACTACATGTTAACTAACTGTCACTTCTAGACCTTTTTCAAGCTGCTGCACTCTAGTGATAAAAATCTATTACACAAAGTCACTTGACAAAATAAACTTAGACTGCTGTTAATGACAGCAGCTGTGCAGGGATTTCACTCTGACACTGTGTGGCTTATATGAGCATTAAACCAAATACTGCAGACGCTAAAACAGCAGGCAGAGATTTGTCAAAGAACAAAACCAGATGGCGGATGTCAACGGACAGAGAATATCAGCTGATTGACACATCAAAGTTTGGCGGTGCAGATGAATTTACAATTCGCTGTTGCTGTGTTGATATTGTCTTTTTCCACTCCGCCCAAGTTTGATTAGTACCAGAATCCACTGAGGGTGAGACGTGGTGAAAAAGGGTTAATAACAATTAAACATTGCTCACCCTCAGCATCAATGAGAGGTGCAGCTGTTGAGTCATTACATGTGTTTAGAGCTTTGATAATGCATGAGTATTTTCAAGAAGTTTTTGTTTTTGAGTTGTTTTTTTTATTACTATTATTATTATTATTATTTGTCAACCATTTTTAAATACATGTTACCAGACAAAAACGGGTCATTTCCAGCCATCAGAAATGCTGAGGGGTCATTCATTCGTGCAAAGTCACATGGACTTACATCCTGGCATGGCCACGCTGAAGGCCTTGCTCTGTGGTCCCTGTCCCCTCCTGTTGGTGGCTCTGATCTTAAAAATATACCGGTCTCCAGGTGTGAGGCCATCTATTGTGGCTGATGTGATGCTGCCACGATATGTCACAGTTTTCATCCCAAAGGGCTTCATAGCAGGAGCATAAGATAGAATGTACTCTGTAAAAGGCAGAGAAATACACAACTGTAGTGAAGGTTTCCTACATCCACACTGACCTGATTGCCACCTGAGGGTTATTTAATACTGTAAGGTTTATAAAAAATTGCACCAGTCATTTTGTTGTCAAAACCACGGCACCGGTTCAAGACTTAAATCATCTGGATCTGACCTCTTATCCGTCCATTTGGCTCTTCAGGTTCATCCCATGTTGCTATGACGGCAGTTCCTTTTCCTCGCAGCGGCTTGACCTCAAAGTTTTCTGGCGGCCCAGATGGTGCTAGAAAAAAACGGAAAGCTCAAGTGAGTTGAAAGGCAGGAGTGAAAAGAGGAGTGGCAGGAAAGAAACCAGAAGCAGCTAAAAGAGAGAACAGGGTGAGGAAATTGCTGCTTAGAGCATGTAAAAACACTGAAGACTTTTGTGCCAGGAGACTTCAACCGAGGAAAATCCTGCTGCCATACATTTTCAGGAATCTCCCCTCGAGATCTTCTATAGACGTTCAGATGGAGATATGAGCTGTGAGCCAGGCAGTAAATGCAGACATTCCAGTCAGCCACAGCTCAGGAGCAGCTACAGTATATGACACAGTATAAAAGCTGCAATCATGACGGAGCTACGGCCAAAACTAGAATCAAATATCAGGGAGTAATAGGCACCAAATGTGATCAGTATGGTATGAAGGAAAGGAAAGAGCTCAGAGACAGGATTATGCAAGACTGATTCCATTCTGCAAAAATATTTTGAATGGAAAATCTGATTCTCTATTATATTTCACTAGTTTTCATTGATCATTAGATGTTAAGATGTTAAGAAATGAAAACCTACATCATAATTACTTATCAGTCGCCTCTCAATTGTACTGAATCATTAAAAATCTAAATATATTCTGTAAAATTTACACTGAACAAAAGGAATTTGAGGGAACTAAAAAATGCTGTCTGGGAAATGTATACATTTTTTTCTAAAAAGAAAAATAATCTTGTCAAGCTTATCTGTCCTTAACCTTTAAGAACCTAGAATTATTTTTTAATTTCTCTGCATCTAATCTCGCCTCAAATGTATCACTATTTTCTGTTCCATTCTCTTGGTTCAGTGAAAAATCAGATATTTTTCTATATTTAATTTATTGAATATGTAGATGTTCATAAAAGAAGAACATCAGAGTGGTTCCATCTTCACAATGGAGCCTCTGAACATCCAAATGGGTCATTTCTGATGTCACTGAAATGTTGAGAAATTGCATTTTACCAGAAATATTTTTGATATAATAACAGAATTAGTCAAAAGTTATTGAACATTTTAGATCAGTAGATACCTTGTTGCCAGTGGCTGATTAGGTTGTTATGGGTGAATCTAATTTTAAGAAAATATCTTTAACTTTGTCCCAATACAATATTTAAGTTAATATTGGGCGAAATTTAACAAGAACAAGAAGGAACAAGATTGTTTTCCTTATTTCAAGAGTATTTCCAGACTTCTCACTTAAGGAATATTAAGTCTGTCTTATATAACTGTGATTTTGTTCTTGATAATGAGCTCCACTTGCTTAAATTGCTTAAATTTAGTTATTTTTCTCTAGGCCCATTATGGTTTTTCAGCGAAATCCAACCACACCAATTTTTTTGACCTAATACAAGACAATTGGTTTTATTTAAGAATTTTGCTGTCTTTCTAGCAGGGCTGTTTTTGCAGTGGAATCTCTGGTTCTGTAAATCTTCTATTATTCATCATACACAGATTATCTTGGGATCTACAAAAGCACATTCTTATAAGAAATTCTCAGCAGGCATTGGCAGCACATACCTGACTCAGGGGTCCTCTGAAAGACAGAAACACTCCACTTCCCATGATTTTCTCCCTGAGAGATTCTGACAGAGAACTCATACATGCCGTCAGCAGACAGGCTGTCAATCATCATCCTCCTCTGGGTGCTGTCCTTGTACTCCCATCGTGCAGACTCACCCTTCTCCCTGTACCTCACTGTGTAGGATCTGAGTTCAGAGCAAAAGAACCCCAGTGATGATGAAAAGCCGCGCTAACATGATAGCATTATTCAGGTTTATGACCTCACCTGGATGCGGCGGCGGCGGGCTCAACTTTTCCCATCTCGACAGCGGGGTCAATCCAGGAAATGAGCACTGACTGTGGAGACATGACCCTCACACTGATGTCCCGAGCCTCATACTCTGGTGGTTCTGGACCGTAAACAGAAACAAATACAAACAGAAAACATCTAGCATGGTTTTCTCAATTAAGAACAATATGAAAACCTGTGATATTCAGTCATTTGTGAATACTGGACCATGAGACCAGATATATGAGGCGTCATGTGGTCATAAATACAGGACTTGGTGGATGTGTACAGCAGTAGAGGCATTCACAGTAAACCTTAGGTACCTGGTGTGGTGGTTTTGGCTGCAGTGGCTCTACTGTTTGGTGCACTCTGACCCAGGGCTTTCTGTGCCTGCAGTGACACCACATGAACGGACTCAGATGCTATGAACAGAAAGGGATACCAGGCATGGGGTTTTACACTAGGGATACTAACCATAGCACAAACAACATCTGTACATCTATATATGTGTTGAAAATGAGAAGCAGGCTTGATGATGTAACTATTGCAATGTAATGTTGTGAGGTTGTGAGGTTACAGTTGTCATGATTCTTGTATAGTGGAGAATGCTTACATTGATCATGTCTCTCCAGGTCAAAATGATCGGTTATCTTTCAATTTATTTCTCATGCAAGTCTCAATCTATAGTAATAGATGTAATAAATAAGTAATACATATGATAAAAGCGAGACTTGATATTTACTGAAAAAGCACAGCTATTACAATACTATTCATATTAAATAACTGTATTGTTCATAGTTTAATTATGTTATATAACATTACAGCACTAATAACTGCATAACTACAGCCTAAGTCAATAGTGTGCTGTTTACAAGTACAATAACATCAGGAATGCTCGTAGTACACTATGTTGCAGGTTGGTAATGGTGTCTTTATATTTTTTAATTTTTAATAACCCTAAAACAATGGACACCATGTAAAACATTATGATTTCCTGTTGCATGTCAGTGTCTCAGTTTCACTATTTGTCATTGAGAGAAAACAACTTTTTTCCTTCTATTATTACCTCAGGTCACCAAATATCATATCAGTTAATTTTAACAAAATAAAGTTAGGGAAATCTTCAATTTTTCCATATGTTTTTTGATATAAAAAGACCAAAATTAACACTGTAAGCACACCAATTGATTAATATATGGGAAGTAATGAAGCAGCTTTTGCGCAAGAATGAATCAGAACAATGAGTCTTTTGATCACTATAAGCAGTTTCCACTCAAAAATAATAATGAAACGTCCTCAGCATCGTGTTAGACAGAAATCTGGAGCTTATCTAGTGGCGAAATGCGACAACTTGTGTCCTCTTACTTAGTTTGGGACTATGACGGTTCCTCTGGTCCGACTGAGGCTTAGTATGGTGTTGTCGTCTTCTGTCCAGTAGTGGCGTTCGTGCCGCGAGTCTCTCAGGCTGCCTGGGGCCCGAGGAGGACTGAGGCGGCCTCCGATGTGTCCTGGTGTTGGACACACCCGACGGATGAGCTGTTCTGTTTACTCTGGTGGCTCTTTGCACAGACGGTTCATTTCTGACTGACGTTTGTGGCGACCTGGCTGGACCTGTCGCAGGATGAAAAGAACACATGAAGTCACTGGACTCTATTTTAACATTATGACCCCACTGTTCAATAATAATAGGCACTTCGAGGTGATTAGTTCATTTGTGTGTGTGTTCTGTCCTGATCTGGGTTTTGGCCTGTGTTGAAACTCTAACTGCCAATGGAAAATCATTGAACATTAATTGCTTTGTTCGTGACACGTTCGCTCAGTGAGAAACACATAATTACAAGTCACTTTGGTCCAGCAGTGGCTGTAAACATGCCCAGTTGTCACAATAGAAACATGCCATGGAAATACAACATGTCCCCTGTCATCTGTTCAACTTCTGTTGTCCTGCGTCCTGCTTTAATCCCACCCTAATGCTGACTCCTTGGACCACAGCTCAGACATTGATTCAGACAGCCAGACAATCCCCCACATCTTCCCCATCTGGCTGCAGCACTGAGCGATTGCATTGGCAATATAACAAAAAATCCCTTCTGTCCCTCCCATACTTTGGTTTTCTTTATTTCCTCTCCGCCTTCTATCCCTCATTCATTCATTTGTCATAATCACTGTCAGATGAAAAGAATCTTCCCTGTTTCCCATCGACGCGTCCACAGCTGAGTGAGTATTGACAAGGCGGCTGATATATTGAAGAGACTGAACAAAATTTACAGTGACTGGGGTTAAAACAATACCATGATACAGAGTTTCCCCTCTTGCACTGAACAGGCAAGGTGGGCCAAGCAAAAGTAACCTTCTATGAGAGGACACCACACCTAAAAACACTGGATTTTCAGTGCGACTAAATGGCCTTCACACTCCAACATATACTGTAACACTGTTTTTGCGACGGAAAACACTGATGATGCATAAAAACTGTGAGGGGATAAAAGTGTACAGAAAAAAAGGTGTTTTTTGTTCAGGGAGACTTGGATTGCAACACTCAGTGTAATCTATAAGTCTGTCAACCTCCATCCGGCCAACACAGCTGAGTGGATTTCTTTCTTTTGGATGGAAGGAACATTGACAGTGTTCAGACTTTAATTCCCAGTTTTACTGTTTTCACATCTGTAATTCTTCTTGGATTGTTACTTGTGTTAGTTTCTGTAACATTTATACATGTCTTCTCCCACTTCATAGCATCTCCTTAGGTATCTTCTAAATTTTAGTCACAAAAATAAACATGAAATTTAATTAACCCATAAAGACCCAAACATCGACCGACTTCCAAAGTTATCTACTGATCTAAAATGTTTAATTTCACTAATCCTATCAATACGTGTAAATAACTGGTGTAAAATACAGTTTGTCATCTTTTCATGGTCATCAGATATGACCCATTTGGATGTTCAGAGGCTCTGTAGTTACCATGGAAACACCGTCATCTTCTACAACATTGACTCAGCAGTTAAACCCATGGAGTTTGATCAATGACAGTGGATGGAGACGCTTGTTTTCTGTTCAGTTAATCATATATTTTGTTGAAAAAGTCACTTTTTTCTTCAGTTTCCTCTGTTTCTGAAATAATAACCCTCAACTTTAATCTGAGCTTTTATGAACATCTACGTGATCAGTAAATTAAATATAACAAGAAACATGATTTTCACTGAAACAATGCAAAACACAGAGGATAATATTACAATAAATGGTGATAAATCAGTTCAGTAAGGGTAAATTTAGAGAGAAAAAAATCATATGGGAACTGCCACAAAAGTAGCACCGGGTCTTTATGGGTTAAAATAGTTCAGCATCACCATGGAAATGCTGGTTATGTTACCATTGTGTGATATGTAGAGGAAGACACAAATTTATTTAAGAAGCCTGCAAAACATTAGATGACAAATGAGTTGTCTTTGTCAATAAAGCACCACTTCAAAATTTTACTCATGACATCAGGTAATTTTCCACCTATTTATTAATATTTATGTCATCACATAAATGTTAATGTTCCAATGAGGTGATTGTAGCTCATCCTGTTTATCCCTATTATAAAGTCTTTTCTCATATTATCTGCTGACCTTAAACGGCAATAACACATTTGGTTTCCATCAGCCAACTTCTTATTTTCCTTATTTTCTTCTTCCTCTCCTTCTCTCTCTGGAAAACTGTCACAGTGCATAGTTTGGCCCAGGTCACCACGCCACGGACCACTAAACCATTGAGTCCACAGTGCTTACTGCCAGATCCTGTCTGTCTTTTCCTGGAAGCTCATAGTCCGAGGTGCTACGAGGCTGAGCTCCAAACAGACAGACATACCACCGCTACAGCACTGAGACCCACCTCAGAGAATTCAGACTGTACGCTGAAGAAAGTCGCTGCTGTCGGCTAATTCCTCCCTCCTCAAAACTGGATGTAGGAAACATGGCTTAAATCCACCTGTTTATACACATATCCACATTTTAAATCCAATCAGCTACATTTTGCATTAACATAAACTTATAGGTTTCGCCTTCCAGTAAAAAAATGCTGTCCCTCCAGCAATTTCATCTACAAACCAGTCTCAGTGGAAGCTAGCATTAACTGAACTAATTATTTAACCTAATCTGAACATTTCTGGAGCCTGTAATCATAACACTGGAAACTAAATATTTTCCTCTAATTTTTCATTTCAATGCAACAATTCTATCACTGTGAGTAGTCAGTGCAGATGGATAATACTGTATATACACATAGGTAAAGCAACACATTTTAAGAATTAAGTCTTAGGGAATTTTTTTTTTTTTTGCCTGGCTGTTTCGTATTGATAATAAAATTCTGATTTGCCATTAACTGCCACCACTGTGTTGTAATTCTTCCCAGTGTTAAGTTGTGGCATCACTTCCTACTTCCAGGTCCAAACCTCTTCATTCCTTTGTATTCAATGTGCCGTAGTAAAGTGTCCCTGAGTCTATAAAACACATCCAGTTTTCATTCTACCACTTTCCATGTAATGATAAAGAGCAAAGGAAGTGGGTGAAGCTGATTAGTAAAGTTATAAGTCTTAATAAACGGAGAACAACAGAAAAACATAAAGTTCGACATATTACTTAAATGACTTTAGTTCCCATTGAATCTGCCTAAGCTGATCTTTATTTATTAGGATGATAAAAAATGTGGCTTTTATGAGGCATTTCACACTTAGTGTTTTATTTGTCAGCCCTTTGGCAGTGCTTTCCACTTGAGGGGAAGATGAATTAAGTAATGATTGAGTGGACACCTGTTGTAAACAGATCAGGAACCTGTTAAATCCTGGGCCTGTTGTTTCCAGGAAGAATCATTTCAATGTAACACAAAACAATGGAACAGCCAATAGCAGCAGCTTCATACATATAAATTAAGTTATGATCAGAAAACAGCAAAGGTAAGACACAAATCGTAATCGTCTCTTCATAATGCGACCTTTATTTTTACTCTTCTTTGTCTCGTTCAGTGAGTTTTATCAGTAGAGAAATAATCCTTGTACTGTTGGATCTACCTAGTTTTATCTTAAAGTTTGTCACATTGTTTGGGTTTTTATGGGTTAATTTTAGTTAATGTACGCTTTGATTGTGTACAGTAAGATTATAAGATTAGATTGTAAACAAGTCCATTTGGAGGACATTCGACCCACATTACGACCCACACTCTAGGAATTACTATAATAGTAAGATTTTCAGTCGATCTTTCCATCGCTGCGAAGTGTGCTGGGCATAACATTTGCTACATCTTCCTTCTCTCCGAGCTGTAATCTAACATTACTTGGCCAGAGACACAGCAGTTTTCTGGCTTAACTCTCTGAGGTTTAGCTCAACAAATATGATTAGTTGTGTCTCCAGAGCAGCTTCGCCTTAAGCAAATAGCCTACAAGTGAAATTGCAGAGCAGCGTGGTGGTTCAGTGGTTAGCAACGCCGCCTCACAGCGAGAAGGTCCTGAGTTCAGCTGCTGGTTCTGATCCTTTCTATGAGGAATTTAAATGGGTTTCTCCAGTTCTCTTGCCACGATGCAAAACCATGATAATTCAAGTGGTTTGGAGAGAAGAGATAGTCCAGAAGAGCAGTATCTGAAGATGTGTGTGTCTATATGTGGTAGACACATGAATAAGAGAAACAGGTGATTCATCTAGGGGGCTGTCACCTGCTTGAAAACCTACATACCCCATAATTTGTGAAATATAATGCAAAATTTAAGTCTACTATTTTTCAAAACCCTACAATTTGCTTTTCACTGTCACTCAAAAGAATTAGGAAATTATTACACTGGTCTACAAGTAAAGTACCTTCAGAATAAAAGTAGTGAAACTTTACCAAGTTTGAGTCACTAATAAAGAAAAATGGCTGTAGTTTCCAAAATACAGACTTGGGTTAAAATGTGAAATGCTGAGAATTAATGAGAGAATGGGTTTTCCTCGAAAGGAACAGTGATACCAGATTTACTTCCAAACACTGTCTATAATTACAATAAATTAACTTTTCAGGTTCTTTATAAATCTATTGTCTAAATGTACATAAACACACACACACACACACACATA
>JAPQRQ010000017.1:25891046-25903585 GCA_037367365.1 Apogon talboti | reverse complement strand
TATATATAATTTCTAAAAAATAAAAAAAAAATACACCATTGCCTGTGTTTTGACTGATTTGTCAAACCTATCCTTTTATTTTCATTGTATTTAAATCTGTATCTTAAATCTGTAGAGTCAGGGTCAGACTTATAATTTCTTTTTTGTCCAAATCTAATGCATTTTTCTAAATAATGGGGTTTTTGGGGCACTTGTTTATAAATGATTATGATTAGCCTGGGCAATTTGATTGTTAAAATTGGTCACATTTATGTTCTGTTAACCGACTAAAAAAAAAAAAAAAAAAAAAGTCAACCAATCATGTCAGCCATTATAAGCATCTCTTTCTATTTATAATAAAGCTAAAACGGTGAAAGCAGTTCCACCTGGGTCCCTATGTCTGACTAATTTCCTTTAATTTTAAAGTCCGCTGAAAGTAGTGACAGACTAATATGTAATAATTAACATGGTATGCGTTCTTAAAAACATGTTAAATTTGGATCACCCACAAGAAAAACATACCTGGCTGAACAGAAGGGAATCTATGAGTCAGAGACAAGCGAGTGTTTTCCCTGCCGATCCCACAGAACAAGAGCGGGAATGAAGGAAAAAGAGACTGTCGCCCCAAGACATAGAAGTGTGAATGATCACCACGTTAAAATCGGTGATTCACTTTCTATCCATGATGACAGCAGATCATTTCAGTGAACCGCTTTTAAAGGACTGGAGAGTTTTACATGTAAATCTGTTGAGGCAGACATATGCTCTCCCATGTGTTGTTGGTAAAGGTGCCTTGAGATCAGGTTTACCTGCTGAGTTGCTGACAGGTGCACCGCCCAGCACAGCAAAGCCATCCAGGTTAACCCATTCAGGGTCTAAAAAAAGACAAGGATTTCTGGTTATTGTCCAGGTTACCGCGAAGATTAACATATACCCGAGCAGTACATTAGCTTCACCAAAACACTTCTATGTGGTGAAGAATTCAATGACGGGTGACAGACTAAAAGAAAATACATGATCTGTGTGTTCTTTGGAAGCAGCATTTCTTTCCTCACGTAAAACAACTAATACCCCACTGTGAAAATACTACAAATTCTGCACAAAAACCACACTTAACTAAAATGTCTTAAGAATAATCAGCCAAATATGCTAAAGTATGAAAAATAAACATAGTCATTATGGTGTAAAATGGTCATCATCGATGTTGTTGCATTATGCATAGTACTTGTAGATGAATATTATTACTGCACTGATGCATTTCCTGTTGTAGATATTTAATTCTTATTCTATTTTATGTTGGGTAGTTTTATCCAGCAATGCATCATATTCTGCAAGATCATGGTATTGTTTGTAATGTTTCTGTCCTTTGAGAATCATGCATCTTTCCATGAAAAACAGCCCTGTCTTCATTTTGTAGTTGATCCAAGAATGTTTTTGTATTTATTTCAAGGAGAGAGAGAATTTTCTCAATCCATAAATGTACACTTAATCCTTCAGTTTCACACACATTAAAAAATCGACACATTTAGAGGACAGACATGCTGGAACAGGCAGGGGATGGGAAATGTAACTAAAACTGTCATGGATTAAAACGGACAGTGTTTGCCTCTGAGCTGAAATTAATTCTTGATTGAATACTTTGCCGTATTTGACCACTGCTCTTTTCCTCATCTGTAGTGCATGAGGGTTCTCTAGACGGTTTGATCAGTATGAAAATGATGTGATGTCTGCAGTTACCAGATCTCCACCCAAATACATATGGGAGGTTTTTTTTACTGATGTGTTACATAGATGTCCTCTGCCACCATCAAAACACCAACTAAAAAAATATGCCATTCCTGCCTGCAGCACACGGTGGTCCAACACCTTGCTTAGTCACTTCATATTGGTTTTTCCGTCACTTTGTCGCTCGTCTGTATTCACGTTTTACTAATCTATGCAGTTAAAATTAACTGTTATCAATAAGAAAACTGGCATTTCTTCTCACTCTCCCTCTGCTCTCTATCTCACTCCTTGTCACTTCTAATAAGTCATATCTGTTGCTTTTTTTTGCTCCAACAGAGGCTGGCCAGACACATTAATGATGCAGAGGCAAGCAGCATGGTGTTATTTATGACGACTGATGCTGCTCTCATGCTGCTGGGGGAACAACACACGATCTGCAAGGAATTTCTGGAAAGGCAACTCTGAGACACAGCTCAGTTACCAGAGATTTATGGCAAACTGCACCGGAGCTGGATAGACCACAAGGCCGCCACAGCGAAGTGAGACACACATATAAACAGCAAACATTAAAAAAAAAAAAAACATTCACGGATGCATAATAAATGCGCTGACGCTGAGATAGACACGATACAAGACAATACATGACTTCACAACTTGGCACCACCCTATCCTCCACCACAACAAGCATCATCAAATGCACAAGCGTTGCACACACACACAAGTGACCACAACACAGGGGATTGTGTTATAGTCGCTGGGCTGGGTTTGGATGTGGAAAAGACGGGTTGGCTGCAGACTTTGAACCGCTGATGAAGTATGGGCCTGAGATGCCAAGGACAGAGGAAAATGGAATAATGACAAAAGCAGGCTAGACTGTGTCAACACTGCAAACTGCATGTGTATAGAAACATAAAGACCTGTCTTTCCTTTTACAAGGCGGGATTAGGAATTACCAGAGAAGCTGTTAAGACCTAAAAATAGTGTCCACTTCAAAATCCCAAAATAACTCCTGCCTTCCGAGCTGGTTTGACGATCTCTGGTCATGCAAACCACCACCGCACACAGTACACTTTTTTTTTTTCCTTTCTGGCAGATTTGGATAGCAGCACATCCAATGATGAACTAATCCACTGATAAATATCCATCACACACTCACATGCGTCCACCTCACCTCCTGCTGCCTCTGCTTTGTACACAGATTTGTTCACATCCCCTCCTCTTTTTTGGCTCTTGTCTTGAGAAAGTGCAGAACTCTGGATCTGAAAGTTCACTCCATAGTTAAAGCCAAAAGTCTCTTTCTTGCACTCTGTCCATTTATTTCCTTGTGAATTGCTTTTTTGTCTAACAGTGCTACCAGTCCTCCTCAGGTCCCTGTGACACACATCGTCATTTGTTCCCACTTGATGCATTCGTGCCCCTCAATCACGCCCACTGCCAGAGACGCTTTCAGCGACGTGATCTAATACATTTCACACTTCAATCTCGCTTTCACCCTCTCTATCAAAACGTTCTGTTTTCATCTTACCTACGTCCTCCAGGGGGTGAGAGCGGTTGTCCTTGCCCTCTTTGGTGAAGCGATGAGCTCTCATGGGTTTGTTGGAACTGATTACAAACCGGTCCACAGGTCTTCCGTCCAGATGGATCGAAGGCTCCCAGCTCTCTCTCAGGCCCTTGTCCACAGATGTCTGTTTTCCATTGTGTGACCGCAGGGGCTTCTCTGCTGCAAAACATAGATGCCTGGATAATTTGTCTGTAAAAAGTTTATTTTAACAGTATCTTTTCCATAGTGCACTTTGCGTAGCCTTTTATAGGAAACGTTAAGGCCTGTTGCACATTACAGCATTACACCCTACTGTTCACACTCTCAGCTATTAACACACCTCCACTTCGGTGCCATCGGGACAAGTCCTCTCTATTTATTACACTTGGCACTCACAGTTAATCTGAAGCATAAACAGCACTGAAAGGTACAAACGAATCAGACGGTTAAATAAATAAATGAGGATCTGATTGGATGCGAAAGGCTCAGGTCAATGAACAATCCTCGTTCAGTGTCTTGGCCAGATGTACTTCAAACACAGGGAACAGTAATCAGTCTGTTTTGGATGGCAACGGCCTGTTTGCTCAGTCCTGCTGTAGTTTGGATACTAACACCATGTAATGTCGAGGTGACAGAATTACCCAGCAGATCAACATTACGTGCATTGTATTATCAGCGAAGTGAAGTTAGATTATAAAGACTCAAGTCCTATTAGCTCTGCTCTCCACCAACTTGCTCTTAAGCAGCTAAATGCTCAATGTTTACATTATATTTGTATTTATTTATATAGGTAAACAATGGTGATGTGAGCATACAAGTAGACTGCAAGAGTAAAGCATAAAATACTACAATTTGATGGACACTAATAGATAATGTGAAGAGCTGTAATTGTTAGGCAAAAATCCTCTGTAACTGTATTACTCTCCTTTTCGTACACAGTCGAGCCATGTTCATTTCAAAATATTGATCAGCAGCAGAAGTGGCCAAACTGCAGGCATATGCAGAGAAGAGAAAGGTTTATTAGCATGCTGGTCATACACTGCTGTCATATATAGTTGTCAGTAGTGTCTGTCTGGCTCATAAACAGCTGGTCCTTATGAGTGCATGTGCTCCCTAGAGGTTTACAGCAGAGGCTTTAGTTTAGTATTGTCACAAAATCACTCCATCACGTTGAACTTGTGTTGTCTGCAGATGTGCTCCCAGCTGGATCTGTGCATTTTATTTGTTTCAGAGACAACTGCGTCTCAGGCCTCTTGTTCTGCAGCTTACAGATGGTCACAGTTCTTCTGAGGCTTACAACGTCGTCTCTGCTTAACATGAGGTTTTAGTGTGTGCTGAAAGATCATCTCATAGCTGTTTCTGATGTCTGCAGATAACACCACTCTGGCAGAGAGCCCCCAGACTCGCATCAGCTTACAACTAGATGCATGAAAGCGTGTGAAATCGTATTCCCGCTCACGGCTAAAACCCAATCCCGACTGATTATTTCCTCATTAATGCATAGTTACTGAAGGGTCAGTTTTAACAGCTGTTTGTGGCAAACTTCACTGACACAAGTCTGGACACACTTCAGTCCCTTGTGTCCTGTTTCCAATAAGGTCGTGCATTACGTAGGAGGGGATCTGCTCCTTTGTCCAGACATCATCCTGTGATTTGGCCTCTTTGTACATGTATGATCCAAGGGCAAAACAGATATTTCTGATTAAATCAAGACCCCTTCAAGCACAGCAGATGCATGATTGCTGTCCAAGAATAAACAGTTTGAGAAGCAGTTAAGCAACTGAGTGGCTGTAACATCATAATCTTACAGAAAAAAAGGCTTGGTTTCAGGGCGTCGCCATTGGAAACCAAGACAATAGCTCTTTTTTTTTTCAATACAGTGTTTGTGAATATAAAATGGAAATACAGACAAATAGAGTAAAATTGAGTTAGACAGTGGAAAGTATTAACTATTTGAAGAATGAGTGCAAGGCCTGGGGGTTATTACATCACTGACTTTAGCTGATGAATGTGTGATTGAGAAATAGCAAGAGTAAGAGATATAGAGTGAGAGTGATAGAACATGGGTGTATGACCGACATGAGATATACACAAAGATTCTCAGACTGACACACACGTGTATGTGCATGTGTAGTTCAGTATCAGCGCCACATGCAGGTAAGCCCTGAGGTCAAAGGACTCCTGTAAAGCTGTTCTAGAAAATACTTGCGCTCATGCACCTGCAGTATGCTCCACTTTTACAGGAGCACCTTCTCACTACGCCACAAAAACCACAGATGCTGACCTCCCGTTCACCCTAATGAGTTTGGCGTTAACCCCTAATAACTGTCCTCCTCTTTTAGCTCCTATCATCAACCAGGCGACTGCCAGTGAATGCAGGTCTGTGTCGGCGTAGGAGGATGAGTATTTTGGGAGATTAATATCCTTAGAGGAGCCATCAGATTGAGTGTGACGCCTTAGTGAGTGGATCCTACAGGAGTTTCACACAAAGAACAAAATATATACACGGATGTTGAAATTGTCAGCTTCTGAGAACAGGATTTTACTGTCGAGTCTTTGAAGCCAACATAAATAAATATCTTACATCTTAAAGCTGCTCCGAGTCATGGAACAGTTTCCCCTGCAGTTTGTTGACAATGGAGCAAATTTCCACTCATCAACAACATGATTTTGTGAACTGAAAACAAGCTGGAACATTTGATCAGATGTTCACATGTCACTGTAGTTTACAACAGTTTTCTTTGCCTTCTAGACTTTACAAAAATATGACCTTAAAGTGTTCACAATGATGGATAATTAGTCTAAGTGAGGCCAGAGGCGACTTCTGTCAGGTTTAGATTCCTCTCACCTCTGACTTTCAGTAAACTCTCTCCAGTAACGTAAAACCTGCACACCAGACTCAGAGACCATGACCATAGAGGGTTGTTGCCCACTGACTGGACGTCACAGTAGATGCTGCTATTTTATTATTGACGGTTAAGCCTTATTTAAGAGGTCAAGCTGGCTAAGAATGTATTTTTATGTGAGTAATTATTTTGCTTGGGACAGTTGCACGCATACATATGTGTCAGTAAAAGAAGGAGCTGTCAATTACAACTACACTCTATGAAAATATTTTGCATTTCACTGTTGGTGGTCAAAAGCTCACTTTAACCAGCTGCTTTTCCCATCTGATTCACACTCTCACCCCCTGATGGAGACTGACATGTTGTAGTGTTAGTTTATGCTATATCTTCCTGTAACACATTTAGTATGCTGACATCTCCAGTGCTGTGACAGGTGTGCTCATGGCCCAGGTGGTACTTGTTTAAACAAAAGGATAAGCACCTTAAATGACATCATGACACCATACATGCCGATGCTGGCAGGTCTGACAGGCAGTCAGGTTTCAGGTGGGTTAGGTGGAGACTTCTAGGTCAACCCATTTCAGGTGATCAAACATACGGAGTCTTGTGGAAAATATTAGACTCAGGAGCTCTAGGCTTCATCATTTCTCCATTGGATTCATATTTTCCTGATCCCAGAATGTTTTAGAAGGACTGGGTGATGTGCGCTAAAAATAATATCTTAGTGTATTTTGCCTCAATGGTAAACAATACAGATTTTTTTTCAAAAGTGGATTAAATTGAAGTGTCACAAAAACACTGGTTTGACAGTTAACCCCTTAAAGACCATTGTCACCAATATTTTAATGAGGTGCTGCTCAATAATCTATTTGCATGTACATATATTTCCTGGTTACCTGATGATCCCTGCCATTCACAGAGCTGGATCTAGGATCTACTTTTTTTATGTATTTTTTGTTTTGTAGCATCAATTAAATAATCCACATACCTGAGACTGGAAATTTAACCTGGTATTGTATACAGTACGCTTGAAATTAAAGTGTTTCTGAGAACTACAAAAGTGAAATGCCAAAATCAGTGTCATGCAGGCAGCTTTAAAAATTTTTTAAATAAGATATGAGTATTTTCATTATATTGTCCATTCCTAAGTTGAAGTTATGAAATTCCTCATCCTGAAGACTTTCTGTGTCACACAGATTTTTCTTCAGAATTCCAACATGTTAAGTGGAGCAGAGAAATTAAATTCCTCTGGCCTGCAAAGACATGATCCTCTCTTTCCCCCTCTTTCTGTCCCAATTACTGTCTACATTCTCACTTTGCAGGAGTTGATGGACTATGGCGGCATTGGAAGAAGCTGACATTATTTATTACCCAAATACACACTTTTTCTGTTCTCTCTATTTACATGGCTCCCGCCTAGGTGTCCAGAAATCCTCCTGAGCCCAGTTTCATCGAGACTTTTCGACTGACAAGTTGATGACAAGTGAGTGGAGAAAGTAAATGAGTAACACTCTCCTCTCCGTCTTAACAACTACTGTCAAAATGCCCAAGAGGAAGGCATTAAACTGCAAACTGCTGCAGCAGAGCAGGTCTGTGGCCAGCTGCACTGAACTGTGGTTAAGCTAAGTGGCCCCTAGATGTGAATGTATATTCCGTAGGTGAATGGATGTCAAGCAGAGTGTTGCAGATAAAGCACATGGCTGAAAATGCTTCCTAAAAAATGGAAAAAGAGCAAAACAAATAGCAGCTGACTGCATTTAGAGCAATGACCTCATACACTAAGTGCTTACAGTTACAGTAAGAGGGAGCAATATAGAAACATACAGATCAACTGACAAAATCAGTGGACTGAATAAGCTGGCAAAGAGTGGAGGAAAAGAAAAGACTAGATGTAATGTGGCCTCCAAAAGTCCTAAGGTATTATGGCACTTTTGATATTTTGGATATTTTACTGTCTGGGGGATGTGGGATGTTCTTTCCTTGAAAATTGATTTTACAAACAGCACTCAAGAAACTTTAAAAACATGTGCGCTGTGGCTTGCTCAGTCCCCATGCCTGTCAAAAATACTACATCAATGTGATATATCACTGAGCTGAGGGCGATTATTTTTTGTTAAGAAATATAAAACAAATCTTGCATGGGTTCAAAGCATTTTCAGTCAATGCTGTGAAAATCAGGCATATATTATTATCCATTATCATGCTTGATAAACTTTCAAAGGCATGCAGTTGAGCAGCACCACAGGAAGTGTTACAGACAGAAAACTGGAGCTCCTTCCACTTCTATTCTCCCATGAAACTAACATTTAAAGGCAGTCACTTCCATCACAAACATCAGCCAATTCACTCACAAATTTGGCATCATACCAGAAGAAGAAAAAGTATCTTTTACAGTGTTTCATGATGTTGCCTGATTTTTATCATCACCCTTAGTTGCTCCAGCCTGATCCTACTGTATGAAGTAACAACTTATCATATGACTAATGACTGATTAGAGACCTGCATCATATTTTCCTCCCATAAAGTATCAACGATGAAAGTCCATTTTAACTGCAATTACGCACTTAAGCTAATCCTTTCTCGTGTGTTAATGATGAATTCAAATAGGCACTGTGAATGTAAAATAGACATTCACTTTAAATGGGCCAATTAGTCTGTTTCATTTTGCTGAAAAATCACATTTCAGAGGAACATAAATGCCATGCATGCGCGCAACACACACATATATTGCAGGTAACGTCCCGCCAATAAATAAATATGACTAATTGAGTGAAACTTTTTCAGTGCACAGACTCTTTAAGTATACTGGTCAGTCATCAAAATCACTTATTTGCACATTGAGTAACTTCAGGAGGGAGCAGAGCACTCATATCAACTTGATTTTACGCACAAATTGAAAGTGCGCACCTGTTCAGGAAGAAAATAAAATAATTAAGATCTTTTACCTGACCACCCGCATCCTGGTGCGCAAAACGTGACGAATAGCGCCAAGAGCGTCCTGCTTACTCCTAAAGCCATAGTGAGTGTGGCGCACGACTGCTGCAGAGCGACGCACCAGCTGGATGCGAAGGGCTGGGACACACCAACCCACCCCTCCCGTCTGCACATGGGAATGCTATTTTTCACCATCAGCTTCAACAAAAAAAACCTATCAGAATCGGTACAATCCATAAACTTCTCCAGTCCATTCTGGTTTAATATCTGGAATATTACACTGTATTTCTATTCACTGTGTCATAAATGTGGGAAAGAGCTTTTAAAGTGTGAAACAGTGAGGAAAGACAATTTAGCTCAATTTTACAACTACTCTTATACTTTTTCTGTAATAATATATCACTCTCAGATTTTCAACGGTGCCTGCAAAGTTTTATTGAATGTGGATCTATAAAATTGAGGGGAAACTTGTGACAAAATGTCTCCCTCTTCAGGAGCCTTACTGGTCAAAAGGGTGGAGGATCCTTAGAGGTGTTAGAAGTGATTCATATCTGCACATATTTGGGTATCCTACTAACTATAACCTCTGTGTTTCAAACTTTAATTATAATGTTTGCATTTATTTTTCATCAAACAGTGCTATCCTAATGGGAGGTGCAGCAGTTGCCTATTAACAACCACTTATGAAAGCATTACAATCCCACCGGTTTTATATTGACTCTCTGATCAGGTTTTATTCTTAGACACCAGATCCATTTCAGGATTAAACATTTCCATGACACACTGTCCCAGGTGTGAGAGGACTGAGGCGAAGCCAATAAATGATCTAACTTGTAATTACATCAACTTTGCAAAAATGTATTTTAACCACTAGATGGCGCAAGAAACCCTGTTTTTAAGGTGTATGTGATTTTCAGAGCTGAAAAAAGTGTGAATGCAAATGTTCAGTTGAGATGGTTGAAATTAACCTACGGTATAAATGAGCTGAGTTAATGTCTTAATGTTGTGTTATTTTAAATAATGAAGATCCATTTCACATTGACTTGGATCTTTTCAGTCTTTTAAAATAGAATAGAATAGAATAGAATAGAATAGAATAGAATAGAATAGAATAGAATAGAATAGAATAGAATAGAATTGGGTTTATTGTCATTGCAGAACAGTACAGTTGTACAGTGCAGTGAGATTTTGTTTACATCTTTACAACGTGCCAAGTATCTATTTAAAAAAGGGAAGAAAGTCAGTTAGTAATAATCTAAATAGAAGGTATTACACTCAAGTCAAATTTCCAAAATTGCATCAAGGATGAGATTTTTTTCAGCCTTTTCATTGCCATTTTTGTTTGTGATTCCTCCAAGTTTCCCAGAAATCCTCTTTTTTGTGTTATATTGTTTGTGTTGGCCTTTTCTTCACTGTAAGATTAACCAAAATCTACCATCCGACCAGTTAATGAATCTACATTTCTTTCAGTCCTCATATTTCACAAGATAAACTACATATAATACTCTTGCTCTGAATAATTAGTTTTAATCAGATTAGTCAATACCTTTGAGAGGTTACTGGGTTGCTGTAATCACTGAAGAACAACATGAAGCCAATTACCGAAATCTGTCTGTCCTGTTAATGAGGAACATGAATGATATCAGATTTATTCACCAAACCGTAGGTGGTTTGAATCCAGACCAATACCTCCCTCTGTTGGCTACGCTCTTCATCTGCACTGTAACAACATTTACGTTTGCTTTGTTTATGAATGAACTCATGAACATCTATGATGCTTAAAGGTAATGTGTCTAAATTAAGGTTTAAACACATTTGTGCACATGGTGAAAGGCATTAATAAGAAAAGGTATTGACACTGTAGATGTAATTCTAATATGTTATGTCAAGATTTAATGACTGAAGAGTTCAAATGACACAACAATAAACGTGATGCCTCTTTTATGAGAAAAAACAAATCTCCTCAGGTCATTTCTCGAGTTATAAACTTCTGAAATCTGAAATCAATGGCTGGAGTGACCACATAACCAATACGCAGGCCACGGCTCATCTTCCTATCCCCTGGGGACAGTAAAATAGTTCATGTTAGTTTTTATATTCTCTCTCTCTTTGCAGCTTTACCTATATAATTTCATTACTGATGTTGTTAGTAGTCACTCAACAAATCCTCATTTCTATATTTATCCAACTCTAACCATAACCTACCAATCTAATCCTAATCTCAGTGAAAGTCATTTGTGGTTATATCATATTCAAATAGGCCCTGAAGATCACACTCAGCACCATTAATTGACTCCTACTTTTGGGACACATGCACTGCAGCATCTTTAGAATGCATGAGTCAGTAAAAATATGTAATACATCTTTAAACTAAACACGTTATCAAAGCAGATACTCGTCTCTTTTAGTCTCTGTCTGTGAGCCTGCAGCTCATAAATAGTGTCACTGTCGTTCTCATTCACTTGTCACTCATGCAGTTAACGTTTCAGCAGTACACTGAGCACACTGAGGTGTCTTGTCTTGTTATACACATGCCTGAGGTTATTTATGACAAGTCCTGACTCCTGTCTTAATTTTCAATGCACATTTGGTAAAATATGCTGTCTCTGCTGATTCACTGTGTCAGCTTTGACTCAGCTGAGTTCATTGAACTGTTTCTAAGCAAATCAAGAGTTACACTGCAAATGTACCTGTTTTATTCCATGCCGTCATTGTATAAGTGGGAAGATTGGATTACATTTTACAAACTGTTCGGGCTGAAATGCAAAAACCATAATTAGCACAGATGAGAAATGTACAGTTTAATATTGCCCATCAGTGCAGATGATTTGAGTGGTGTCTGATTCTATCTGGACCAACAGGCTGTCCTGGTAATAGTAGAGATGGAAGTATTAGGACAGAGACATGTGCAAAGATTTCTGTAAACCCCATGTTTGCCTTGGATTACTACTCATGACAGGTCCCTGGACTTTGTTCAGAGACCCTTTGGTTCAGTTACCAGCCTGTCTTTTATTGTAATAGACACAAGCATCACAGCGCCGCAGACTACAGGCGGGATGTGGGGTTGGATAGGGGGTCATCACCAGGCTAGGTTACCGGTGTGGAAACAATGACCACTTCCTGGCAGAGGCACCACTCAGAAACAGCTTGAAAACCATTTTTAACCCTGATTTTACCCATCCTCACAGAGGAGGATGCTATAGGGGAAAGAGTTGCCTGGCAACCTCAGCAGATGTCCCATAGTATAAGATATAAAGCTTTAATAAGTTCTGAAAGCATACAGACTCCTGCCCTCGGGAGTAAAAATGTGCTAAAAAGTTACAATTATGTATTCTATGGATCTGAAATAGCCTTCTGACTGCAATATGTATACATGTTTATTCATTTTATTTCTAAATATAATAATTATCTTGTTTATCTAGGGTTATTAAGAAGAAGAAGAAAGAAAGAAAGAAAGAAAGAAAGAAAGAAAGAAAGAAAGAAAGAAAGAAAGAAAAGAGCTGGTGCGTATCTTT
>JAPQRQ010000017.1:25876380-25890946 GCA_037367365.1 Apogon talboti | reverse complement strand
AAGAAAGAAAGAAAGAAAGAAAGAAAGAAAGAAAGAAAGAAAGAAAGAAAGAAAGAAAAGAGCTGGTGCGTATCTTTCAGTAGGAGCTTCTCTTCTCTCCATGCTGAAGCCGTCGCCCATCCCCCGCCCCTCCTGCAGGATGCGAGGAGTAAAACCCAGTGCCAGCCCTTAGATGCGCGATACAACCAGCGGCAGCTACAGAGCAACCACCAAGACAGTGTATCATACTCACATTTTTTTTTCTGGTAGATAGAAATACAAAGTATTCTAGATGCTGCCCATATGGAAAACGTCTTTTGTGTCCAGCGAATCCAGACGCACGAAGAGGTTTTCTTAAAATCACACTGAGTGGACACGGTGTAAGTTTAGTTTGTGTGGAGTAGAATTACTCCCCCGATCAGTGTGGACTAATGATGGCTCTAATGGTTCACCTCAAGAAGGTCGCCCACCTTCGAGGAAAAGGTGACAGGATCGCCAAAGTTACATTCAGGGGTAAGGTGTCTTTACTCTCAACTCTTTCGCATGGTTTATCTTATGCAGGGTGCTTTGATTTGATTTGTGTTAGACCGCGTACTGTGGGATAACCGGCGGTCCTGATTGCGCAAAAGTTGGCCAAACCCCACACGGATCAGTGCATCTCTGAAGATCTGATGATGTGACAGCGCTTTTCATTAAGTATCAATGAAGCGTAACTTTGAAACTAGTCTTATTCAGCCCGTCATCTTAAACAGAGGCAAGAAAAACAGATTGGTTTCAAGTGGCACGAATGCCCAGTTAGGACCCATTAGGAATCAATGACTTATCGATTTAAGACATAACAGGGCTTTTTTCCCATTAACACTAACAACATCAGCAGGTCTGAATTTGTATACATTCAACGTGTTACTATTACAGTGGTTTTACTTTATAATATATTTTATGTTTCCCTGTAGATATCTAATTAGGTGTTCTGTTCCACACCATAAAGCTGTAATGTCAAGAGGGTTACTCAGGCTGCATTGATTACTAGTTTGTGTGTAGGGGGTGGGGTAAGGCAGAGATTGGTATGGTAGGAATAATTGCCAGTCTCCCAGTTTTCTGGCTTCATTTGCTCCCTCCTGTCATGAAACGGGAATCTCTGCAGAGTGTGTGAATCCTATGGCCAGAGGCAAGAAGGAGGCATAGTTGGAAGTGGTCCAGTTAATTCATTGACGTTTTGAGAGACAACGAGGAGTGTAGTGGAGTAGGGTTATTTCAGCACCTTGGACAGCAATCAGTCCTCCCTGTTGTCAGTTGTCAAGTGTGCGATCCCAGTTTATCCATGATTACCATCTACTGTGGGTATCACCATTGTGCAGGATGATACAACTAACCCCCACCTTTTATTTCCTCTCTCTCTTTTCTGCTCTGTGTAAGTGTACAAGAAGGAGAATGAGTTTCAGTGTTTTGTTCTGTGCTGCAGTGAACTCACCAGGGTACTGATATCGCATGAACTCAGTTTTTCAAGTCATGCTGTAGATCTCTTTATGCCCCCACTGTTGCTGCAGTTCATCTTTTTAAAATTGCAAATAGCCCTGACAGTGGCGCTGTATGTGCGCATGGTCCATTTGTTTCATTCATGTTAATGGTCAAAACAGGAGTCACATTTTGGATATGATGCCAAATGACGTGTTATCAATAAACAGGAAGACACAAGACAGGCAAACACATTTTTATTTTTCAGGCATGAAACAAATGAAATGAAAACATCAAACCAAATATTTTCCAGTAAGTTACTTCAGATGACACTGTTGCTTATTAGACACACTGTACACATTTTAACCTAAAACAAGACACAATAATCATCAAACTTCAACCCATTAGTCATCTGCAAATTAATTGATTAGATTTGGGTGTTTACATTTGCTGCTGTATTTTTGCTATTTATTGCCAATTATTAAACTAGTTTTGCTTTAATATCTTAAAGTGCTGTTTAATGGTTGAGTTTAGTATCGTGCTAAAACCTAAAAAAGGGTTTATAGAGTTTGATTTCACTAATTATATGTTTTTCCGGATATATATCCACAAATTGCCAAAGATTTTTAAATTGGGTCAGTATCAGTTCCTGTCTAGCATCGTAATGATAAACTATTCATTATCACTGTCTTTTTTCTCTACTTTTTATGTATTATTAACTAAAAACAGCAGTACTTTCAGTAAAACACTGCATTTCCTATAACTGGCACGATGTGGGTATTATTTTGCTTGTATCTTGAACCCAAATCTTATTTGCCAGTCAAGTTTCCTGAGTGCTTTCAGCTCAAATACCTTCCTGTCTAGAGAGGAAGAGGTGTGCCAGGAAGACCCCTGCCCCCACTGAGCATGTCAAACTGTACATGACCCCCAGAGAGGCTGGTTGGGAGATGTTAAGCACCTTCTGACAGGAACATTTGTGGCGAACATGACCCAGAAATCCAGAAACATCTTCAGTATTTTCAGAATATAAAACGAGATAAATCAGTGCATCAGTTCCAACTGATGTGTAATCTAAAAACAGCGATAAAGAAGATGTGGATCTATGACCAGTCAGCCTAAAACTGGTTATTTGATACCATTTGAGACAATGAAAAGAAGCCAATCCTCTTCAAAGACAAGACATTAAACTTAATTGATTTTTTTCCACAAGTCTGTAATTAATCCCATGTGTTATCTGTAGCTCTTGGCTTTATTGGAGAATGACAATCCAAGTTTTGCTTGAGCTGAGAAGTGTAGCCTACAGGATCAAAAGCAGATCAGAATAAAATGGAATGTACCACAATGTTAGACTCACTTTTCACATATTCAGATACAGCTACTAGATTAGCTATTCCCAGCTCTGCCACTTATCAACCCGGCTTCTAACTTTCACAGACATGATATCCACACTGCTGCTCGACCAAACTTTTTTTAAAATTTATTTTCAGATGCAGATAGCATTTTAGTGGGTTTGTTTGTTTAGAGTGTAGCATATTTAGATGCCCTGCAGGATGTCGTATTTGCACTCATTCAGCTCATGAGCTGATCAAGAAATAGGTGATTATCACAGTGAGAAGCAGATCAGGGGCATACAGAAACAAACTGATTATAGTTAACAAGAAACACAACATGAACACAGAGGCAGATTAACAAAATGTTTTACAGCACCTCTTAAATCTAGGTAAAAAGGGCCCAATCTTTAGTGCTTGAGTCTTTCACGTCTCCATCCTTTCTCCTCAGTCGCTGTTCGCTTCTTTAATCCACCGTGTATTCTTATATTTCTTCCTTTCATACTATTTTCTGTTGCATTATTTCTCTGTGTTGCTGTCAAGGCCCCAAAAGCAACCTGATTAGCAGAACGTTATGTTAGTTTGTGAAGAGCACCTTACGTAAGCTTCACATGATCTACTTTTGTAAACCCACGTCTCCGGTGGATGAAAACCCTGCAATGACAGCCTCTGTTTTGAATAATGTAGGAGGAATATTGTCTGCCTCTTTGACTTTTAGGTGCTGATGGTTTTCTAAAAAATATTGCAAAGTGCATGTGGAATGACAGAAGACCTTGCAATAAATGCGCTGAGAGTAAATATGGGAACCTTGTGTTGGTAAAATTAGACAAATGAGGTTGTTTTGAAGAAGGTATATATATATATTACAGCCTGGTCAGCTGTTCAAATCATGTACACGACATCCACACACACAAAGCCTTAGATACACAAAGCAAACTAAAGCAACAAAGCAGCAGGCCGACACTATTCATGAGCATCACAAAGCAACCAGGTGAACACAGGCAATAACATGCATGGATGAGTGAGATTACACTGAGGATCTCACTGTCCTGTATGTTCTTTATGTTTACAATATACATTTGCACACTTTTATAATACAATATGATGCGGAAATGTTCTTCTGTCATGACAAAAATATCATTAGTTTTGTATTATTGGAGTTCTATTAAGATCACTGCCGAGTTTATCTGTATCCTGACACACTGAGAGTCATTTTGTTGCCATTTATTTGTCTGCTTTTCTTTCCCGTCTCCTGTTGCTCCACAGAGCCTGTCTCATTTGTGTATTTTTCAGCCACTCAAGGCACTAATGTGTTTTTTCAGTGGTCTTTCATAGGACATGCAAACATATTTTTAGAGAGTTCAGAACATTTTAATCCTGTGTCTCACTTTATCTCAGCTCAGCTCAGTATTTATTTACCAACCCTTAAAAACCTAAGCAGCCACCAGCAACTAAAAGCCTCCAGTGATCTATAATGTTTAATAACTTTTGAACCATTAAACCTATCAATACATTGAAATAATTTAGGTAAATCAGATACGACACATTTGGATTATTTAGAGGCACTCTAATCATTAGTCTTTAGAGATCAGTCAGATTTGATTGAAGCATGTTGCTCTTAACTAACTCCATTGTCTGAGTGCATTTAATAGCAACACTGACCTGTTTTTACCCTCTAAAATTCATCTTTCAGGTCTCCCGTTCCACAGCCGTGTGGCAGAGAACTGTGAGGACGTAGCCAACTTTAATGAGGTCAGTATGTTTACTTCATCTGTCATATGCTAACCCTGCTAGATAATGAACACTTACCAATTATCTCTTCACTTAATAGAAACCACAACCAACCAGTTTGTTTTGCTGATAACAACATGCTGATGTCACCACCTGCTGGTTTTGTGAAGGAGTGAAGGAAGTGGAAATTCAATAATTTGTTGACAAATAACGGAGTAGGGTCATTTTTTTCTGTGATAGTCTTTGGCATCATGAAGCAAAAATTCCATAATTACCTTTAGGCATAATGTAATTCAAGAGGAAACCAGAATTTTACCCACTTCTCTCCAGACTCTGTTTTCAGGATGTATTTTAAATGTTTAAGTTATGTTAACATCTTGTCTCTGGTAACAGTACTACCCACTTACTATATGCTATGAGAGGGGTGTTGAATCTGTGGCTCTTTTTTTATTATTATTTTTTATTTCATAAATGTTTTTGAGATATATCAAAATGCGTTTGGACATGACATGTTACAGATATACAATACCGAATGGGATAATAACGACTCTGTGACAATTGATAAATCTCCCACACTTCGTGAAGGTAACACAAACGTAAACATAACAAGTGAAGGAGCGCGTCTTGCACCTAAGCTAGTGCTAATATGCTAAGCGAAAATACGTATGAGGAGGAAAACGGACAAATTTTTTCTGAATAGGAAGAGTTATATTTATTTATAGAAAGAAATGGGAGACCGTTTTGCCTGCTTTGCCAAAGTTCACTGTCTCACTTCAAAGCCTCAAACGTGGAGCGCCATTTGCCCTCTGTCCATCCCAACAGGATAATGTCCCAAAGACTCGGCAGTTCGACATTTTTTTATTTTTTTATTCTTTTACAAAACACTGACTGTTACATCAGGTAGCATGGAACACCGAAGCCGTACAATAATTGCGGATTTGTGAAGACATGCTTATCCTAGCTCCCCAAGCCAGGCCTAAAAGCAATTGTGGAAAACAAAGACTGCCAGGTGTCCCAGTAAGGTAAGAAAAAGAACTTGTGAAAACTGTTTTAGTAAGCAACTCGTTATATAATTAACCTACGAATCACTGTTGGTGTGTAGGAATCCATATCTTGTCTCTTGGGTTTAATTTGGCTCTTTAAGCTAAACTGGTTTGCCACTGCTGTCCGTGTGTAACTGTTGGAGAGTGATGAATGAATATACAGGTATATCCGACCCCCCACAGGTGGATAATGGGGTGGCGTAGGAGGCTTATGCTGCACAAATGTGTCAGAGGGAGAGATGGGATATTTTTGCAGTTTAAATATAGACGCTAAGTTGTTGGGTGTGTTTGGCGTGTGAAGAATAACAGTGGTGTACTGAACAGCACAGCGTGAGTTCTCTGCCTGAAATGACTAACCATCAGGTTATGAATACTACGGCAAAGACTACTACTACTACTACTACCAAATAAAATAGAAAATATTGACAAATTAAAAAAAAAATTCTACCAATGATAACAACAAAACCAATTAATGAACAGGTAGCCCAAATAAAACCAGATCTGTGCTTTCAAGTAAAAGTAGGTTTTAAGGAGATACTTCAATGCACCACCACTACCTGAAGATATCACATTATATGTAAAGCATTTTAGACCTGAGTAAAAACATCTCACCTGCACTTGCAGAAGACACTCTAACTCCAGGCTCATCATTTATTGGATGAGTCAGAAGCAAAGTGGGATTCTGTTTCTTTCTAATCTTTATTTACTTCTTACTCTGTGACTGTATGGAAATCTCTGTTCAGTACATTCACACCAAGGATGAAAAAGATGAGTATTGATCAAGATAAAGAACAACATTATGTTTATGCTGCTCTAGGGAATGTCCTTTTGATTTTCATTGTTGAATTACTGTATCCCAGTGATTTTGCGTAATACTAATGTAGACAGTGTTGTTTACAACGCTTTACTTCTTAAACACCATGCAATTTTTCACCTGGAATCTGTGAAAGCTTCTGCAAGTTTTACTACAAACAAATACAACACATTTCTATTACAATAGGCTGTAGCAACAGCTGCAGTCTTACAATAATTCTGTTGAATTCAGTGGAATAGGCTAAATAGTCATCACATATTTCCATCTGAGGTTCATATTTCTGGTGGTTATACTGTATATAGCTCAGCTGTCAGAGCAAATACACCACTGATTACCCACTCGCTTCACCTGTCTACATCTTAAAGCTAACTGGCTGCAGTGCAAACCACTGAACCCCAAATTGCATATTGGATGTGAATGCAAGGAAATACACAACAAAAACGGAGCAACTACTGCAAAAAGAGCTGCCTGATGTAATATAACAATCCCCTCTTCCATTTCTGCAGTAACCTCAACACATCTGATTCTGATCTGAACCAAACATAGATTTCATATGAACAGCTGTATTCTGAGCCAAAAATATGTTTCAAGTCAACACTTTAGTTATTTAACTGTTGTTGAACCAGAAAAGACTCCTCGAGGTTAAAAATCTACTTTTAAAACAGCATCCTGGCCCAGATAGTTTAAGTATTGAATTAATTAGGCAAAACATCTATAACCAGAAGTTTTTGCTTCCATTTAAAGGCGTTCAATTAGAACAGCTCCCTAAGTTTCAGGTCATTTTGTCATTGATTCCAAGCAGAAGTTGCAGCAGATTTAAGCCTTTATTCCCAGTTCAGTGCAGAGCTTTGGAACCGACACTCACTTATAGATGAGAATGTAAAACCCTGTGTGTGGACAAAGCAAACCATCCAACACTGGTATAGAACAAACAACAATGAGTGAGGGTTTTGAAGTTTGTAATGAACCTCAGAGCTTCCTGTTGAACAGTGTCCAGGACATGTAAAATTTGAGAGGATGCATTATAGTATACCACATTACTATAGGCCAGCACAGACATAAATGTTGCATTAAGTGTCATTTTAGCCTCAAATGAAAGACAAGACTCGATTCTGAAAGAAATACCATGAGCTATATTTTACTGTATCATCAACATAGAAGTAAAAAAATTGTAAAAAAACCCAATTTGATCAATGTTATTTTTGTAGAGAATGAATAGAAGTGGTTCTAGGACCAACCCTTGAGGCACTCCTTTTAGAGTGAGTTCTGCCTGTACATGTCTTTGTGTAGATGAGCATTACGTGATTTAACCCATGGCATTCTCACTGATTTGAGGAAACAGAATGAGGCAATAACAACAACACATCTCTCAAAAATAACATGATTTTTCAACTTTTGATGGGTAGATGTAGGCAGTAAAATCACTTCTTTATAATTGGGGAATGACACCAGGGTTTAGTTTATTATATCCAAACAAAGATTTGCATGAAAATTACGCACAATCTTTCTGTAATTATTCAACCCAAACTATAGTCTTTTACTAAACATAGTCAAAGAGCTTTATTGGATAAACACCTACAGGAGCTGAAATGCAAAATCCAGTCTCTGGTGGTGTGGATTTTGTAAATCCGCCATCCATGCCAAACCCGCCTCTTCCCAGTTGAGGTGAGCCAAAAAAAAGCTCATCCTTCAATGGCAAATTTCTTTGGGATTGTACAGTATATATGTATGATTTGCAACATTGCACAAAGGCAACAGTTTAGTGTTTGAGCCATTCCCAGCATGTTATCAAGTCCACGAAAATATGAATGCATGAAAAAAAAGTTACATGCAGTTTTCCAGTTCATTGCTAGGTTAAAATACATGAAAAGAACATAGATTTGCAGTTACTATCACGTCTGTGACCTATTTAGAAAGCATATGAAGGAACACCAGGGAATACATGCAAATCCAGGACCTTATTAAAGGCTACAGTTCTAACCATTGGGCCACCTGAGCCTCATATCACATAGTTACTGAACCAAAGAGGAATTTGAACCAACATCTTGCAAATGGACAGTATCCACCTGAATGTCTATTAACAGCTCTCTTCTGTTCACTTATGGCCTATTGAGGTCTGAGAGGCGAGGCAGAGGTAGCAGCCTCCACCATCTGTGTCATGAAACACTGGCTCTGTTGTAATTAAAGTGGACACTTCTCACTTCACTGCTTTAGCGAGAAAGAGTCGTTCTCTTAAATAGTATGGGAGATGAAAGTCAAGAGTTCTTCTAAGTGAAAAAGAAAGCTTGAGGATTGTGAACTCTTTACCATTTCACTTCAAGTCCTGAAACTAATGTACATAATTCTGACCTGCAATACAGGCCCCAGAATTCCTTTTAGAGCCCAAAGGATTTGAGCCAAACCCCTTTTGTGGTGGGCCAATCTATTTTCACTGCTGTGGGAGTCTGGGAAATGACTTTGCAGGCTTCTGACACATTGAGCAGACAGTGTTAGGATGAAATCAAATGCACAGAGTCATATAAGAGAACAGAGGGGGCATATAAGAACATGATGAGGTTTGAAGGATCAAGAGAGTGAAATCCATACTGAGTGAAAGAAAGGACACAGAACAGAGGCAGGGGATAAACAAAAGGAATGAAAGGGAAAAAAACAAGACAGAGTCTTACACACATACACCACTTTCAAAGTATGAAAGTGGTGTATGTGTATGTAAAATGGTGCATTCCCTCTTTTTTGAGGCTTTAAACAAAGGAAAAACAGTCTCCCTTTGATGGGTTCACCAGCAGAGCGCTGCTTCCTCTGTAGATAACCCGTGTTTGTGTTTTTCAGCCTAATCAGGGAAATGGCTAAATGACTGTACACATTTGGTAACTTGCATAGTCAGGCAGGCACACACTTATTAGGTTTATAAGCAATTCAGGGATGTTACATTGCTGCCTTTTAACCCTAAGTCTTACTTCCTAAACTCTTGGAACCTGCAAAAGCTTTCATAGATTTTACAGCAGACGGATACAGCAAATTCTTGTTATATTACAACTAATTCTGTTAAATAATAGGGCTAATAGCCATTACATGTCACTGTGGATATATATAGCTCTGCTGTCAGAACAAATACATCACCGATTATAAAGGTTGGTAGTTTGATTCACTCACTCCATCTGTCCATGCACAGAAGCTCACTGGAGGCAAATCCCTGAAACAATATTTATAAAATTTGGATGTGAATGTAAGAAAATACACCACAGAGATTTGTAGATCCATATGTCGGCTTCATTGACATGGATTTTATCAACTTCCATGCTTTATCTGACTTCCATTACTGTTTTTGAACCCTAAAATAAGACAATTCCTAACCCTATGATTTACATTATGATGTTTTATGTAAACAATGTGAATGTGTTACATCCTGAGATGGTCTGAACAACATGAGCACACATGGACACACACAAGCATGTACTGTATCTGCAAAAAAAAAAAGGCTTCGAGGGAAACAGTAATAAAGGAGGGAATGCTAACCAAAGGGAAAAACGTGTCATAAATATTTATTGTAATGGTATGTTATGATGAGCTCTGTTCTGCTGTAACTGGTATAGAGCTGAGTGGCTGCACTGATATGTGATCTCTTGTGGCAGCCTGACCCAATGCTCTCGCCTTGGCGTTGCTCAGACACAGCGCTCCGGAGGTCGTTAGCATCACTTAGCATCAATACAATGTCCATGCTTCCCTTGGGATGACTTGTGCATCCATTGCTCCTGAGCTTGTGTGTACTTGTGAACTGTATGCACATGGCTGCGTTTTGTGCTGCTGGTACATGTACTGTTTCTTTAGCCACCGTTCCAGACACTGAAGTGATTCGTCGCCCAATCTTCCTCATCTGACGTCTTCATCTTTGGCACTTGAACATTTGCATGGCTCAGTAAGTTCAGTCCAGCCCCTAGAGTTGAGGGCCATTAGCATAGAGTTGTGTATCTTGTTGCTTTATGCATGGACTAGCAGAATGCCTTTGAACTAGTATGCAGATAGACTAGATGGGAAATCTGTATTCATTATTCATGCCATATTGGGACCTAGCTTTTAGCTGCAGTACACCAGGGCTTCCCCCTCTGTAGTTAGACATAACTGGAGCAAAGAATGTGAAGCCCTGCATGCATCGTAGGTACTCAAAGGGTTCATTGAGCTTTAGCTTGTAGCTGTGGCCACTGGGCATGTGTGCGTTTGTCAAAGAGAAGGAGCAAGAGAGAACAAGCATATGAAAGAGTTTGATTATGAATATGTGTTTGGGTAGTTTACAAACAGGATGTCAAGAGATTTGAACTGTGCAGGACATTATTATGCAAACATAATGAGTGCAAGAATATTCTTTCAGCACCAGCCTCCAGCTGCTACAGCACTACAGTACTGTAAGTGAAAAGTCTCACATAATAATGAGCCCTGTTATGTAACACTAAGTTCTGAATCCCATTACTTTTTTTAGGCTGTATAGGATAGTGTATGCTTAGGAAGTTCAACACACACAGGATCATGTTTGTTAGTGGGACTGACACAACCAAAGTGGCATCACAAAGGTGTTATCATGTCAACCTGTCAGCTCAAGGTTTCTCACTCTGGTTATGACCAAGTTAACAAAAAAGGGGTGGAGTGGGTACCAGGCGACCAATCGCAAACATGCAAACATGCGGACATTGCCAGGCTGAGATCAGCTGCATATCTCTTGCAAAAAGACAAAATACAGTTTAAAAAAATATAACGAACTTAAAAATATAATGCACACCCCCTGACAAATAGCTGACAACAAACCACTGTGTTAGTGTTACTTAATATTCTCACCAATATCTCAACATTAAACAAGGGGTACATCTGACTATAATTATGATTGTTTATTCCATTAAAGTATTCTCATGCCATCTAAGACAATTTGAACCTTATTATTTTTTCAGTTCAACTTTGCAGTTGTTAAATAGTCTGAGTGTGTGAAGAAGAAATAGAAAAAACACAATTTACAGCATACCCTGGGTTTTTTGTTTTTTCACTTTCTTTGTTTTTTATTCTGTCCATAAAAGTCCTTGGATCAGTAGTGGTAAACAGATGTGCTTTTAGACATTTTTTTATCCTTATCCCAAACATAACCTGCTCTGGGGCTGCACATTGTTTGAAGGGTAGCTTACCTTAGAGAGTAAACCACTTTCATAATACTAAAAGTTCTGGGCTGAACCAGAAGTTACCTTGCTAACCCCTTCCATGTTAAAATGTGGTAAATTACACATATGCTGATCATAAATGGTTGCAATCCTGCGCCTTGTTTCTTCCACTGGACTCCTGCATTATTATTATTATTATTATTATTATTATTATTATTATATATGGGTTGCAAGTACAGATAGTATCTGACTTATAGAGACATGTTAAAATAAGCAAGTAGAAACTGAGGAAAAAACAGTCATGACTAGTTGTTGTAGTAGTTAGTTAAACTATACCACATTTTTCCCTTTTTTCATGATCAAAAATGGTAGATAAATATTATAGGCACATACAGTAGTAGAGTCTTAACTATGTAGCACTGTAGAAGCGTGGATAAGTGCCAGTAGTGCCCTTTATTGCTAATTGGAAATATGTGCAGTAAAACCTATTTTGTGTTTTACAAAGGCAGAGGAACAGTGTTTAATATCACTGTTCCTCTGTACTGTTTCACAGCTTTTGGCATCCAGACAGATATTTGAGTTTCAGCTTGTGTAGTTTGGGATAATTTGACATCACATTTCAGTGTGATGGTGATAATAGCATGATGATATCTTTGCTAAAGTGTATTATGAATAGTCTAATTTTACACGTAGCGATGATAATGTGGAACTATAGAAATGCATGTAAACAACAGGATGTTGTAGATATTTTGTCAATAGGACTTCCTTTTCTGGGGAGCTCATGCCTCATTAAGTTGAGACAAACTCCTACTGATCCCCCCTGTAGTTCCCACCCTGGTAGTGGTTCTTACCCTGTCGACATCAGTACTTTGTCTCTTAAGACAGATCAGGACCTGGGTGTGTGTTAACACATTGAACAACGGGAGTAGGAAAAGACCACAGTGAGCTCACGTCCAAACCACTTCCCTGGCTGCCTTTATAATCAGGTTTGGGAAGTTAGTGAGCTCAAATAAGGCCTCTCTGTCATTTGAGAACATATCAGTATTAGGGTGAGGTTTTTAAACTAATTTACAACTCAGTGAGGAGTACGGGCTTGATATCCAGCAAATCACCAGAGAATAAAACAACTCTTACTCTCTAACCCCAAGCATTATGTGATCTTCTTCATGAGTTCCTATTTCAGCCTCTTTACAGACCACTTGACCACTAGCAAGTCACAAATCAGGAGAACAGCAGCAGACACACGCTGGAATAATGCCAGCACTAAAAATAGTTAGGAACGTCTGTAGTTTTCAAGATTCAGGGCAGCTCTAGGGAGGTGCTTTCCCATCTCTGAGTATATTGAATAAATGATGACAAGAGCGGAATATTCTCCTTACTTGCTTAGAGTTAGAGGGAAGCTGAAAGATGAAAATATGTCTCAACGTAAATTAGCATGATAGCATTTACAATGTGCAAAGCTCCTGTATAGAGTTTAATTCAGTATTTTTTATTCCTGAATAACTGTGAACCAACCTGCAGAATTGAAGAAATAGCACATAAATAGTCTCAGTAGGGAATGCTTTGTAGCTTTGTAAGTATTTGTTAGTTTGAGCCCTTAGGAGAAAAATATATAAGCTCATATCTCTCATTTGCTATTTCTCTGTCCATGTTTGCCCATGTGCATCAGCTCATAACTCCTCTGCTTTAAGGATCCCCTCTCAAGAGTGAGAAAGACTTTGGTAAACACTGTCGTTCATTGTGTGGATATCTTTCTGAAAACATCATCCTCAAACTGTAAATGCATGGTCCCAATTATTAAGGAGAAGTCAGCATTTTTCAGTGCTTGATCATGATTTATTGGATCTTTTCCATCACAGTGAGCAATTGGGAGTGTTTGGTTTGCATATAATTGTATGTTTCTGTTGAGCAGCAGGAGGCAAATGTGCATATACTGTATACTTTAGAGCAGGGGTGTCAAAATCATTTTAGTTCAGGGTACACAGATAGCCAATACTGATCTCCAGTAAAATAAGTATCCTTTAAAACATGTAAATAACATGGACAACCATGAAAAACCTGAAATTTCTTAAGAGAAATAAGTAAAATTTTAGCAATATTATGCCTCAGCTTATCATTTACATGTCATTTATCATGTGCATTACAACTTACAGATCACAGTGGATCTACAAACGTATAAAACATTTAGTAACAGGCATGATATTGTTAAAATTGAACTTACTTCTGTTGCGACATTTCATGTTCATATTTTTTTAAGTTATTAAATTTTTTTTGTGAAAGGATAGATTGTAAATGTAACATTTTCATGTCATTTTATTTTTTTTACACTAATACAAAGAGAAGAATTTGCAGTTGTCATTATTACTAGGTTATTGTGATAGTATTTTACTGTTCAGACCCAATTGAGATCACACTGGTCTGTATGTGGCCCCTGAACTAAAATAAGTGTGACAGCCGTGACTGTTAATGTCTTCAGTTTAATTGCAGCATTTCACAAATTCTTCCCATGGGCCGGATTGGACCCTTTGGCGGGCCGGTTCCGGTCCACAGGCTGTATGTTTAACATCCCTGCTTAAGAGGGTACTGTACTGTGTGATGATGTTAACAGTGTTCTGATTAGAGCAAGTTGCTGGGTGGAAATATTTGTATTTGTGTTGAAACAGCTGAGCTCCAGTGATAAGTAAATCCATATCTTCCAAGAATTCACAATTTTTAATTAAAAATACAGTTAATTAGCCACCACTTGTGCTGAAAGTACAGGTTCTGTTGGATAGGAGGAAGAAAAAAAAAAATCCACCTCAGCAGAAAAGTTTTCATAAAGGGATGAGCTCCATCTCCCAGCACTGCTTTTTCTATTCTCAAGTTTTGTTGAGAAGTTTTTGACAAGTGCTTTGTTCATTATCTGTGCACCATCTGGTTTTGCACAGCAGACAGTTGAGCACTAATTTAGTGCTGCCGCGATTAGTCGACGTAGTCGACGTAATCGACCATTAAAATTAGTCGACGGCAATTTTTTTAGTCGACGCGTCATTTTTCTGTCCCCTGCAACCTGTGACCGCTGCCAGAGACCAGCCCCAG
>JAPQRQ010000017.1:25814773-25864688 GCA_037367365.1 Apogon talboti | reverse complement strand
GACGTTTGTTTAAGAGGGCACTGCCTCTAGAACCGGGCCCGGTTCGGACTATCCTACTACCTAAATCAAGAGAGACAACGGGCGCACATAGAGGCACTGGCATGGATTCCCAGGTTCCGCTTTGTGGCACCGCGGCACCTGGGGCTGGTCTCTGGCAGCGGTCACAGGTCGCAGGGAGATAGTAAAATGACGCGTCGACTAATAAAATTGTCGTCGACTAATTTTCATGGTCGATTACGTCGACTACGTCGACTAATCGCGGCAGCACTACTTGGCACCATATTTTTTGTTTATGAAATGATGGTATGCCTCAACATCCTCTATGTGTCCTTCCTCAGGTGTTTCGATGGCCAATAGCCAGCAGGTTGGATGGAAATGAGATGCTGGAGATCCAAGTGTACAATTACAGCAAGGTCTTTTCCAACAGGTAAGCCCTCCTGCTCCCAGACTCTCCTAAAACAACGTTTACCACAACAAAGTGAATTTCTGAGTAAACTGTTTATGGGTAAAGTGCCCTGCCCGTCGCTGCCAGTGACCAATTCAGACTGACACCCTGTACGTGTTATTCCACTGAAGGAAAATAAGCTTGTATTCCCTGAGAGCTTGTTCTAAATTGACTCAATTTTGAGTCGAACAGACTGAAAACCACCAAGTGACTATGAATGAGTTTAGAATTAGGAGGAGGGAGTGAAGGTAATGAAATAGCATCCTCCGTAATGGGCACATTTGTCATTTGCGTCTGTCCAAACAATCCAATCAAGAAGAACACCCTGAACTAACTAATGGTGCTTTTCCACTGCATGATACAGACCCGACTCCATTTGTCTTTCTTTAGGCAAAAATGGTGAATAGTAACCGTTACCTGCTACTTTTTTGGCAGCACTTCCATTAGTGTAATGTAATGTAATGAGATGAAAAGACAAAAAGGTGACGTGACAACACTGCAGACTATGGACTGATCAGAGAAAACTGTCACTGTCAATACATCATATTGTGCAAGAGACTAAACTATTTTCAGTCTGCTAATTTACTATTAAATCATTAATTGTATAGCAAACGCCAAATCCAAAATGTTAAAAACTCAGTAATAGCATACCTTGTATATCCTCCGTTGTTCTTCTTCTCTGTCGTATTGAAGATTAACTCTCAATAGTTTCACGCTGTGTTCCTTCAGTCATTGACATGATACTCCGCTTTTTGGGTTATGAACCGTTTCCCTGTCCACTTACTCATTCCTCTGTATTCAATCTGCTGCATCTATGTGTCCCTGAGTCCACTAAACACATCCAGTTGGCATTTTACCCCTTTACATGTGATGATGGAGAGCAGAGGAAGAGGATGAAGTTGATAAGTAAAGTTACAATCCTTACAAAAAACGGAGGTTTGGCATTTAACGTTAGTCAGAACATTGGCTAACTACCATCGAAGCATTGTTGACCAATGTAGAAACATTTTTCCAGCACTATGATGTCGGATTTATATAAGTAGATATCTACAGTGGATAGAAAGGACCTGGAACCTAATGTGAGTGCAATGAGTCAATTTCAGCCAATAGCCAGTAAAAAAGAAAATCAGCTGATAATATAATATTGTCTGCTCCTTACATTTTTGAAGCAGGTTACTTTGCATTATTGACTGTGCACGGTTGGGTGGGAAAATATTGGATAGAAAAGCTATGTATACAGTGGTACTTATAACACATAACTGACCTGATGTAATGAGAACTGTCTAACAAGATGGTTTTCACTGCTTTACTTTTCTTGATCAAAGAAAACGTGTACTTCTGATGTCTAGGAGTCGCATCTTGATTCAGAGAACTTTGATTCAGAGGCACTTTCAACTGAGACTGAACAAGAGAGTTTGTTAGTCCTGTAGAAATGGGAGAATTATACTATAGACCTCAAGTGTGTTCTTGTGTTCATGATATTTCCAGTATTATTGCATTCTCCAGAAAATCATCATTGTCAGTATTAATTCTAAGTTAGGATTGTTAAACATCTTCCAATTCTATTAACATGGTGCAAGGGTCACTTGATTTTGCAAACAACTAGCGGTAGAGATGTTCCTCTCTTTATACTTTGTCTAAGCTCTTGTACTTTTTCAGTTGTTACTTGAGTAAAGAAGTTGCATGAGAACTGTACTTGAGAACAGAATGTGTGTATTTTTGCCACCTGTTGACAACTCTTACATAACAGTATTAGGAGGGTGTATTCCTGTTGTCAGGCACTTGCAGCCCTCACGCATTACCAAAGAGCTCATGAGAAACTCGCTGATATTCCTCGGGTTTAATAGTTTCTGCAGAGCGCTCCCTTGACTTCAAACAAATCATTTATGAGGAGGTTATTTCTGGAAACGGGCTAATTAAGCAAATGTCCTCTTCTTCTTCATCATCTTTGTTCCCCTCGAAGTGTATTTTGCACCACAGCCCCTGAGGCTCAAAACAAAATTCAGGCTTTTGGTGCCAGGAAGTTTGTCTGACCATCGTGTCTGTAACAAATCTAATCAGATCATTACGGTCCCTGAGTGTGACTCCGACTGGCTGATGTGAGCAGACTGACGACACATACAAGGCCCACGCAGTCATTAGAACTTGGTACATGTCTCTGTGCGTACGTATGTAGGTGGTACTTTATGTCTCGTTCTTTATATTTATCTCTTTGACCTTATCGTCACTGCCATGTGTGCATGCACTTGTGTGTCTGTGTGAATGGTTGAGAGTGGGCGGTGACACAATTATCATCCACTCACAAAAAGCACTGTGAGCTAAAGAGTCAGTGGCAGGTGTGCAGACAGATGTTATATCAGTTCTACATCAAGGCAGAACCTTAATGTCATCATGATTTTTCAGGCGTCCCAAGGGGAAGGAATAGTAACAGGAGAGTTTCACAGCAACACCACAGTTTATAGAAGATTAAGAAGTGAGAAAATATGATAAATGATGTGTCTGAAACTCAGCTTAGAGCAGGGGTGTCAAATTCATTTTAGTTCAGGGGCCACATACAGCCCAAAATGATCTGAAGTGGGCCAGCCCACTAAAATGATAGCATAATAACCTATAAATAATGACAAGTCTAAAGTTTTCTCTTTGTTTTAGTGCAAAAAAGTAAAATTGCAGTATAAAAATGTAATTATTAAAATGTGAATAACCTGAAAAATATGGGAATTTTAACAATGTTGTGCCTCAGCTTATCATTTACACATGTGCGACAACATTACAGACTGCAGTGGATCTACAAATGCACAAAGCATTGAGTAACAGGCATCTGGAAGTGAAATATATATTATTTAACTTCATGATGGAAACAACTTCTCTTGGTTGGCCATTTTTTGCCCACAGGCCGTATGTTTGACTCTCTTTGCTTAGAAGCATTATTTTTAATTACTTGCTTTGACAAGTTATGTAAAGCATTACTTGTGTATTATTTTTTAAAGAAATATTGCTTCGGTTTTTCTCAAAAAACACTAAATTAAATCCCTGAGGACCCTATAACCACACAACTCCCAACTGTAAATGCAGCAGTGAAGTCTACCAGAATCTCAGGAAATCCTGCAGACTCTTAATCCTAGAAGTCTTAATACAGATTATGAAGATTTTCTCTAAAATGTGAAATGCTTGAAATATCACGATTGTGCTCCATGCGTATTTTGAAAAAAGAATGTACAAACTCTCTCTATATATATATATGATGTATGCTGAAAACTTCTTGCATTCATTTTCACTGTCCTCTATGGACGGTAATGAATTGTTAATTGCATCTGGAGTTTTATCATCCGGGTGGTTTGGATGGTTAACCACACCTGCCATCACAGACTTTCAGCCTCATGGTCGACTTAATGGCGCTTCAGGAGATATATTTATTCACAAACTGCTTTATATTCATTCGCTCTCATCTCCAGTTTTTCCCACCTCAGTTAGTTCTCTTTACAACTGAGCCAGCATGCATTCAGGCCATGCTCTGTGCTCATCACTCCCATCGGCCTACAACAGATCTACAAATCATCTCGTCCACTTCACCAACCTCCTCCAGCTTCGGCAAAATGCTTTTCTTCATTCATATACTGTATGTTCATATATTCAAATGCTGTAAATCCCAGGCTTTGAACCAGGGGATTAAATGTGTATGCTTATAGTCATGCTTACTCAGATTGTTCCAGAGCATTGCTCAGGCAAACTAAACTGTGCATTACTGTGTATCAAAGGTTAATCTAATGTGTCCTGTTTAAAATGTGTAAATATATATGAGCATGTTTCCTATTTATCAAACTTTCTGAGCTGATGAAGATCTAAGTGGGATGCAAAATATGCACTGACAGTTATTCATAATGCTGCAATAATTCTGTTTTATTCGGTGGCACACAAGCACTTGAGCCTATTAACACTAGTTAAAACCTGAAATGAAAATGTACAGAGCCATTTAGAGTCCCATGGTATTAAGTTCCAGTGTTGTGTTTGTGCTGCAGTTTTGAAATAATAATTTTAGCAACATTCATCTGGTGCACGAGAACCACTACTTGAGTGCTAAAATTAATCCCATAGTAGTTAATATTTAACTCTTAAATTTGTACACACTGCATTGCACCATGAGCTGTTAGCATTACTATTGTTAAATTTCACTAAAAACTGCTTCTAGTATTTTTTTTTTAGTAATGTTGGATTGTTAAAAAAAAATGTTCAGATGTCAGATCATGCCTGAGTGAGCATGGCCAAGATGCAAAGCCATGACACCATAGCAGTCAGCAGAGACAGGTAGGAATAGAGTGTTTGAAAGATGTCCTGCTCTGCTTGTAAACTTACTGTAAAGCAGTGATCTGCTGCAATATGTAGCAGCATACTGTCCCTGTTGACCACTGGAGCCCAATATAGCATCAAGGACACCATTAATATCTTTCCCTCTTTAACACTTTCCTACAACACCATCTGGTGCTGCTCATAGAGCTAAGTCCTCCACAAGGTGGGAGCTAAGCTAACCAGCTCTTCATCAGCAGAGAGTTAAACTAACTTGTACTACATAAAGGCAGAGCTAAGTTTTTGTTGGAAGAGGTGACACAATTTTATCCCATGCAAAAATACATATATTGGGGATGCAGGGATCATTAACTCTGCAGAGTACTTTACTCATAGTGTTACAACATCACTGCTGTAACAGTGTGTGACTACAACCTGACATCTTCCATGACACACCCCCTTTTGACCAAACAATGAGACTGCATTAAAACCAAGTCTGGAATTAGCGTTGCAACAACACCTAAATCAACACCTTTGACACCTGGTGCAATGATTACATACTGAGTCCCAGTTACACTTTATCTATCAAGAATAAATTACATTGTCACAATCATTTCATGGGTGTAGGTAAAAATATCTTATTCCGACTTTATGGACAACAGCATATAAAAGAAAATAAACAAAAGGAAGAAAAAAGCAAAGCAGATGCCATAGAGACACTTTTCATCCACTCAGTTATAAACACCATATGCAGGATGATGCATATAGCCTCAGACCGATGTGGATGCACTCTTGCATGCAGTGGCATGTATAAGTACACACACAAACGCAACCAAACAGTTAAGCGGCTAAATAATTCAAGATGACTTACAGTTTGTGTTGTTCTCACACCTGCCCCATATGTCAACTGGCTGCATCTTTGCCAGTGTAACTGATCTGCTTCATCACTGCAGGCAGCAGCAGCATACTGTAAGGCCAGTGTGTCGCACCCCACAGCTACACAAAAACGATCACATTTCCACAACACTAAACAAAGGCACTGATGCATAATGGTCCCCATGGTGTGGTGGCACATAGAAGTTGTTTTATTATCTGTATTCCCCTGTGGCTGAAGGATCTGCTTTTATATTCTGTGAAATATACTGTATGTGAGTTACAGAGCACCAGAGCAAAGAGGGGGTTGTAAAACAAGATCTGGCCTCAGAGAAAAATAGTCATATGTTTTTTAGACAAATCTTAAATAGAAAATCACAAGCTCAACAATAACGATATCTAAATCCTGCTATTTACTCGTATTGCTGTGCAGTTTTATAAGTTGCAGGCACACAAAACGTTCATATAAAGCTAAGCTTGGAAATGTTTTTTAAAAGGTAATAATAATTATTCAACTGGCTTGTTTGTATCTGAGCTTATGCAAAAGGTCCAGGGGCTGCTGGTTTTTCAGTCTGGGCATTCAGACCCATTTAGGTCAATTATAAAGAGCCAATATTTAAAAATATTTACATATTATGAGCATCATCGGAAAACACAATTATTTGAAATATTATTTGTATTGTTAAACCAAGAAATTGTACATGTGATCTTAGTCTTAAAGTAAGGAATACAGTCCTGTTCCCGTGCTGGACTAGTTGCATTAGTTGCACTAGTTGCATCTAGCTCATTGTTAACTGGAATAAGACAAATATGTAGAATTTATATTTCTAACTCTCAATAGCTGCACTAAAGATCTATTTGGAATCATCCAAACAAGGTCAGAATTGCCACAGTTTAGTCTGAACTGTGGATCAACAAATGGCAACTTAGCAAACATAATAACATCACAATATTAAACTTCATAATCAAAGTCACACATGTAGAAGAAACTCTCCAATTTTAGCATGAAAACAACAACAGTGCCTCTAGCTTTTATCACTTTCTCATGTTCTTCGACTCTAAAAGTTATTTCTTAACAGTTCTCATTAAATCTTGTCCCTTTTTGATGCTTTGGCATTCATTTTCCTCACCATAGACTCACTACTCCCCCTAGTGGTCACATAAATCTGTCAGACGCTGGTGTAAATAAATTCAGAGCATATCACTACAATGCAATTCATCAGCATCTTTAACAGAACCTCAGGACTCTAATTTAAACACTCTAATGAAACTTTATTTTTTTAATATTCGAAAGTAGAAATACTACATAAAGCTCCTTTCAAAATAAGATACTTTTCTAATGAAAAAATCTTTTACAAGGCTATTTTTCCCTTTAGTAAGACAATACAACTGTTGCAGAAACATGGCATTTATGCTTTTGTGAAAATGTCTTACACATGATGCCAGTCCTGATAAGTTAAAACATTAACCAGTGCATTTACCACAGAGGTACAAGAATGCCTGGTGTGTCTTTTATCATTGTGAGAAAATATAACAAAATGTAAGTCTTTGAGTTCCTTATGCAATCTTGTGCAAATCTTGCAATACAGTGAGACAGCTTCAGCTTAGAGGCATACTCTGTACTTTTATTATAAAGGCAAATTCTTATGTGCAGTCACAAGTTGCTTTGCTTTATAAACTTTATTAAAATTGGGAGGAAATGAGATGTGTCAGCATGATGTGTTGGTTTTGCATCTTGCTGAGTGAGGGACACATCTGCATATTGTTATTAAAGTAGGTGTGAGTGACAGTCAGCCTTGAATACAAAAGCTTTTCTGTTCCGCGCTCTATACAAAGTCAATAACATGAGCTAATCATTCAGAGAACAATGATATGTGCTGTTATAAAAGCTCTAAAGCAGCATCTGCAACATCTGTCTTTGTTGTTTCAAGAGATACAGTTTCACTTTTGTAGATGCTTAGGTTTTTCTGTTTTGAAAATCGCCTTTGGTTTTATTACAGTTAATTCCCTCTAGATTAGACTGTTTACAAGTCACATGGACACTGTTCTTCACTTAGATGAGTCTTCCTCTAGCGTCCTCTGTCTCTGATTTCACCACTAAATCAAATCAACCTCTACCTGTTTCTTTAATTCCTTTCTTGTGAATGTCTTTATCTTTACCCTTGCTCTCTGGTTTTCATTTTGCAACAAGACAAAGGGATGCAGCCCAGAAAAAGAATATTCAGCTCTGAAATAATATCATTCCTCACTGTTGCGCTCAACAATTTACCGCCAAGACTAACAATGCGAGTCTGCAAACATAAAGCTGTTCCTCTGTTTCATTTTAGATGAACTGTTTTATACCAAGAGCAGCACCGGTGTAAACAGATTGGATTTGCCTCTTTTTAATTTTGTTATCACCAGAAGCATAAACACATTATTCATTGTCAAATATATGTATTTATCTGGCATACAGTGACGGTTTATTGAAACTATGGTCCCACAAATCTTTAAATTACATCTTTATATGATGTGAGAGTGAAGAGATTCTAGGATCAATAAACTAATAATGCAGTAAAGATGGATTTTTGCCCATCTGAGTAGGCCTTCTGTCTCTAACTGTGTCCATTATGAAGTATTTTTAATCACTGAGTTGAGCTGCTTTAGGGCAAAATTTCACACATTGCCAACTATTTTGTTTTCAGTGATGAAACACCTCTTTTATTCACTAGATTAGCCAAGAGCACAAAACATTCCTGCCTGGTTTTTCATGTATGAACTCAATATTGCCTCAGTAAGTGTAGAAAAGAGTCTGTTCCAATGCTGCTCTTCTACAAACAGATAATTTGTTAGTCGTGAATAGAAGTTGGAACACCAAGAATTGTTTGCATCAGCTTTCAAGGCTTCATTTGCATTCATCACTGCAGAAAAGTTGAAGGTTGTTGGCTCATTTATTTGTCACCCAAAAGTGCCTTATTAGCTATAACAAGGAGGTTTTGTGATGTATTTGTATGTCTATGGCCATTTCTCAATATCAAGTTCGCAGAGTACGCTCTTGTGAACTCGGCGAGTACGATGTTTGTAAGAACGGTCCCAGAGAACGGACTTCCTAAGAACGCATACATTTTCATGAAACCATGGAGGTGTAGAGCATGAGACAAGGACAAAGCATAAAGAAACGACAACTGCTTTCAGTCCGACACAGTGAAGGTACAGCTCCTCCCTTATGCTCTGATCTTTCCATGGAACAAAAAATTTGTTTTTACTTTTAACACTATAAATTCTTTGACAGTAGTGAAAGAGTGCAAACAAAACGATGGGAAAAAAGATCAAACTGAATATTAATTAGTTCCTTTGGAACAAAATCATGCAGTAACAGAGCTATGTTCCCAAAATTTTAGTTAGAAAAATGTTCTTGAAAAGCACCACAGTTTTGTATAGCCATATAATCTCTGCCTTCCTTGCTGCAGACAAACACCTTGTATTAACCTAGTTTATATACGGCTGCATCCCTGTCGGTCTAAACCTTCTTAACTGTGCTGCTGCCTGTCCTGGATGCATTAAGGTTCTTATTCTCAACGGGTCCTTTCCTGGGTAAATAAACCTTAAATAAAATTAAACACTTTTGACCTAGTACGCTGAAGAGATACGTTTTTTTTTCCTGTTTCGATGCAACATCAGTGTTGAGCAGTAGAGCTACAGTTCCGGTTTGCTGGAATGAAAGCTGTTGTCAAAATAGCACCAGAGGTTCACCTTTTTGTTAGAGACCTTTGTGTGTAATAACCAGTGGCACAAAGTGATGAAAACAAAGACAATATAACTCATAGTTGGTGGTTTGTTTGCGGTTTAATAATATTGCGATTCAAACAGTAGAGTGGGCTTCACCATAAAAAGATGAGTGGTACAAAAGGAAGAGTGGACTCTGAGTGCACTTGTAGTTAATTTAATTTCATCACTTAAGTTTCTTTTATAGCACTGTTTTGCAGGTTTGTTGAACTTGTTTGAAATATTTGGCAGCATCATGCTTGCCAGTTATTTACTGGGTGAAAGCTGCTTAAATGTGAGGAAATTAAAGATAAAATCAGGGTATTTAATCCGATCAAAGACCTAAACAGCTGCTGGCAACCAAAAGCATCTACTTATCTAAAATGTTTAGCAACCTATCCTATCCTATCCTATAGACATTTAAATAATTCAGGAAAAATGCAGATCCTCAGCTTTTCAGTAACATCAGATATGACTCATTTGGATGTTTAGAGGCTCTGTAGTGAACACAGAAACATTGTCATCTTCTGCAACATTGATTCAATAATGACACCCTTGACGAATGACACTGGATGCAAACTTGTTTTTACATTCAGTTAATGATATGTTTTGCTAAAAAAAGTTACTTTTTCTTCAGCTTTGATATGATAACCTTTGAATTTACTCTGAGCCTTTATGTACATTTACATTAGTAGTAAATGAAATATCAGAAAATATCTGATTTCCATCGAAAATGCAAAATGCAGAGCATAATATTCCAATAAATGTCGATAAATCACTAAAGAAAGGTTAAATATAGAGAAAAATTCATTTGGAAGTCACTATAAAAATAGGTCTACTCTTATTTTACACTGGCATTGTTATGTAAATTTGCATTCAGCTTTGGAAATAATTTCTGGACCACTGCATAGGCCAGAGTTTTGCATAAATGTGAATGAGAAAGCCATTGGGGTTTTCTTTTGAGGCACAAAAAATCTACCAGAAGCCACATGAAATATAAATTTTACAAATATAATGAATAAATAAGCTTTTCAGAGGTAATTAACTTTACAAGAACAGCATATCAGAAGGTCATACTGAAGTAGTTTTCTATTGAATCTCATTTCCAAAGCTGTGTGTTAGAAAAGTGGATATTGGACAGGCTGATATTTTAATTTTATATTTATATATCTTTTTGTTTGTTTTGTTTTGCGTTACATATATTGTGAGGCTGGAACAATTCCCTCAGGCAACAAAAACAACTGCCACTAACTCAGAAATGCTTCACACTTGGGGGGACACTTAGAGCAAAAACAACCTCTAACAGTTTTCTTATTATTTGTGGTTAAAAAAATATCTGCTATACTAATATGTGTTTGTGTGGGAAAACAAGTTTTTTTTTTTTCCTTAAAGGTCAATATTTAACTAACAAGATCAATGTGTTTGCTGAAGCTTCATCTTCATACCAGTGTGTGTCCACCAATGGGGGGCAGTGCTTGGCAGAGGCTTCTCCTCTACCATCACAGGCTCCATCACACACCTGTCCGCTGTTACAGTTCCATTTCACACCGTTCTCCTGCAGAGGCACCAGCAGCTGTAGCGGATTATTGCAGCCTCCAGAGCAACTTGGAAAAATAGTTAACAGTATTTTCTCCCTTTGGTTCACCTGAGCTGGAGATTTACAATTTTCATAGTCATGCTTCGATTTGCTAAAGAAACAAATAAAAGTAATGCAAAATGAAAGGGATGTGAGCTCTGAATAATAGAGAAGATGAAAGTAAATTGTTTGCAGAACTTCAATCAATAATGAATGCCACCTTTTGAAGTGTTAAAAAGTGAGGCAGAACATGATAGGCCCTGCTCGGTTGAATTATTCAGCACTAGTACACACATTACAATGGCTGAAAGTAAATGACAGAACATTTGGAGCCCATATTGATCATGTTTGTCTAGTGATGAATATAATGGATTATATATTGGTAGGCTGATATTGTTAGTGCAGAAGTTTCAAAGAAAACCGTTTTTTTGCGTGAGAATAACCACATCGTTGCAGGCTTTTCTTCTTGCCTCACATCAGGCCTGTAAAGCAGAGCGTGGAGTTATACAGTAGGGAGCCTGGCAGATATGTACCTTCACAGTGAAAGCATCTGCCAAAGCCTGAGGGAAGCACAGAATCTTTTTTTTTTTCCACTTCTTTTTTTATTTTATAACTGGGATTCAAAGTGAAGTCAAGTTCTGGAAGTGCAAATTTACCTCATTATTACATTTTGAAGCTCTGCTGACAAATGTGGCCTCGCTTCTTACTGGAAATTTAATTCATCACTGCTGACTCTAGAGAGGAAGAAAAAGTATAGGTGAGGATAGATAAGCATAAAGATAATCCAAGAGGTAGATAAAACCAGGAAGAGGGAAGAATAAACACAGGCTGCAGTGATAAACTGTGCACTCTGTTTATTTGCTCAGTGATAAAAAAACCTGCTGCCATTGTTGGATTTCATTGGATGTATATTCACTTACATAGTATTCTTTATCATACTGAGGTACAGGCTGTGTACAGTGTATTCATATGTGTCAGCAAACTGTACTCATTCATTCATTATCTGTCAGTTTATATTTCTGTTGGGCAGTTTACATCATTAGTCGGAGTCCCTGTGGATTTCTTCTATGTGTGTGTGTGTGTGTGTGTGTGTGTGTGTGTGTGAGAGAGAGAGAGAGAGAGAGAGAGAGAGTGCATTTTTCCTCTATTTTGTCCGGCATTTTAACCCACCAAGTCAGACAGTTTTTGTTACACCAGCAAAAATATGGGAAATAAAACATGAGGGCTCAGAGGGTTAAGATTTGCTTTGGGCAATGATTGAGTTTAAAAAAAGAACAAAAAAGCATCCACTTGTCTTCATCATGACTACACTGCCTGGGCATAAGACACAAAAACACACACTTTTTCACAGAAACTACTTTAGCTTTGATTACAGCCCTCTTTTCCATGGTAACACTTCAATCATCTTATGCAATTTCACATTTATTTATATATATAGTTGCATTAATCTTTGGCTAGGGTCTTATATTGTTGATGACAGAGTCAGATCATCATAATTTAAAACTTTAAAGACTTTTGCTTTATACATTAACATAACCCACATGATTGGCTGACTGAGGAGCCAATAGGCAAAAGATTTGTGTACTTTAAGGATGAGAGCTGCTGCCCCCACACTGAATCATGGATCATCATGGAACATCATTTCGAATTCTTTCACAGTTTATCCAGATCTTTGATTTCTTTGTGCAGTTCTTCATACAAGGTGGCATTTCATTGTTGTTTTCCATCCAACAGCATATGGTATGCCTGTTTCTTGTATTAATTCAACCATCTGTTCTTCTTTCCCTATTGCTGCACACATGCACATCTATTTATTCCCTAAATCTGTCTCTGCTACACTTATTTGCATTTATTTTTTACTGACGTGCAGAATTTTCCACTTTTAGCCTTTTTTTTGCAGTATATTTTCTTCCAAATTTTCAGTGCTTCCATTCAGGTATTCTCATGCAAATAAAAACACCTGGATGGAAAAAGACCTCGACACAGCTGGCTGCTCCTATTATGCTACGATGGGTTAAATGCAGAGAATCAATTTCACTGCTGTAACTGTGACAGTGAACTTTATTTCAACTTTAGTTTACTTCTACTTTGTTCAGAAATTTCCTGCAAGCAGCATCAGCACTAGAACAACCAAATTTTACACCAAATTGAAACAACTGAGAAAAAAAATTAAAACATCATAGGGATCAACTCTGTTAATATGTAAATTTTTCGTCCATTATACATATCATAGTGTCAGAGTCTTAGTTATAACAGCCTGCCAAGTGTCAAATCAATCTATATTGAAATAACTGAGAAAACTGATTGAAAGTTAATTGGGATGGATGGATTAAATGTCATACAAACCGTATTACAAAGACAAGTGAAAGCATGTGACCTCTTACCTTAACCAATGAGCCGTAATGGTTAATGTAAAGGTCTCAGGAACACATTATGTCAGACTGTCCTCTCATGAATAGTGAAACCAGCGTATGTGTGTGTGAGTGTGTGTGTACATACTGGGTGGTGAAGCTATTGATCGCATATCCACTGATATCATCTCTCCCTGTGGACTCATGTACAGCCTGGTGAATGTGTATCTGCTCATCCAAATGATCCTCTCCTTGCTCTCTTTGAATATGTGAAATGCAGAATCAGGTATTCAGGGGTTCACTGAATGCTAAATTTAAGCAGTTGTGACAGGTGTGCATATGTGTAAATAGCACTAGTAACCATTATAGTAAAAATGACAAATGCTTGTGGTTTTGTGTGGGCTTCGCCGCATGTTCTTTCTGTGAGTGATTGCTCTGCGAATAACAACTGTTTTGGGGGAAACTCCTTGAATTATTCATTGGCTCTAATTGGCTCGCTGAATGGGCACTGTACTGGGTTTCTTACCACTGTTATGGTCTGTGGAGTACTGCTGGGCCATATAGAAATGAACTATACTGTATGACTGATGGTCCTGTACAGAAAGACAACGATCAGTAAGGAAATGAATGGAAATGAATGGAATTAAACTGTTTTACTATTTTTCCTTCATCTATCCAGGATGTCCATTTGACTCTGCATGGTGTTATTTTTTCTTCATGTGGGAGAAGTCGACTCTAGATCTCTGGGAAGAACAAAATAGGACATTGGTACTGTGTGGTATTGATATTCCAAACTCTCAACAGCAGTGGGAAGTTGCCTACCAGTACATATTTATGGCTACCAAAACCACCAACAAATCAACACTATGTATCTACAAACTGTATTCAGCATACTGAATTATGGTATCATCACATTTTCTTCTTCAAACCACCGTAAAACTCACAGCTATTTATTTCTTCAGTTGGTCAAAATAACACTGTACCTAATGAGCTTCATATGTTGCATCAGCTGATAGTTTACATTATAGCTCTGTTAGCTTAGTACTATTTTTAGATAGAAAACAGCCCGAGTAAAACCACAAATCACCTTTGTTTTCTGTACAGTTTTTGTTTCAATATCTGCACTAAGATCTGTTTGGAATCATCCAAACAAGGTCAGAACTGTCACCGTTTCGTCTGAACCGTGGATCAACAAACGACAACTTAGCAAATATAATAACATCACATTAACTTTATACCTTCATAAGCCTCAGAATCAGAATGAATCTGATGCCTTTGTCAAAGACCCTGTCACATTAATTTTCCTCAACATGGGAGACGGCAGAGTGATTTACTGCTCCTTCTAGTGGTCACATAAAACTGATGGACTGTTGGGTAATTACATTCATTGCATATCTCTACAATCAATACATTGGTATCTTTGGCAGAACTTCAGAGCTCTGTATTCTAAACACCTAATGATAATGTCAATGAATTTTTTTTGTATTTGAAACTAGAAATACTGTATTACATATAGCCCATTTATATACAAAATGCACTGGACAGGATAAGGTTATGATACAAAGAGTTATTCGTGCAAACTTAGCATTAAAACATGGTTAAAAACTTTATAAATTAAATTTGGGTCAGTGCTACAAAACATGCTTCATAGTTTTATGTACAGTAGGTTATTTGTACAAAACAAGGACAGAGAAGAAGCACAGGAGAAATGACTGACAGTGTGTCTCTGTGTCTTTAACCAGTAAACTACAGCCTTTAAAAGCTGTGCAACACATGGTAGTGAACTGTTGACAATGGCTGAGCAGCACTTTTTCAGTGTGTGTCACAGCACATCCATCAGCACCCACAGCACAGCAGTCTGTTCTGACTCCATTACTGACAGACACTTACAAACAGTGACAAATGGGACTGAGTGGTGGAGAGCTGATACTTTTGTTGAATGGGGAAAAAAGCATTATTGTCTGGTTTTCTCAATGCAGCTGTAAAAATAGAGAAGATAGCAATGTGTCCATAACAAAAACACTGTATATTTAGGTACAGATGAGCAGCAGAAAAGAAGCAAAGGACAAAAATACATAATGTACTGATTGTATTGTGTTTTTGCTGCAGACTGGTGGGTACCTTCTCCATGGTACTGCAGAAGGTGGCAGAAGAAGGACACCTGGAGCTGACGGACACACTTATTGATGATAACAACACATCAATAAAGGTAAGGTATTAATATAAAGATCAGAGGTTCACATTTATGGAACTCAGCTCAGTTTATGATCAATATAATGGAGAACAAAACAGATGTAGTGAAGGATCATGAACTGGTTAAATACCAGCCCTGTATTAAATGCATTCTAAACAACTAGAGAAGCTAAAAGAGAAACTAAAACCTGGCACAGCACCACAAAAGGTGCCAACAAGCCTTCTGTGAGCCTCTGTCACCCCCAAAGCTCACTAAAAACACACAAGCTATGAAAGATGACTTAATTATTTGCATCATTTATGCTTATTTGGCAATGCTGTGATTGGACAAACAGTTTTTATGTTGTTTTGAGCCAAATGGCCTGCTGTTAGCTGCTGATTATTTTTTAATAAAGCTATTCAAATAAAAACACAAAAGAAAGAAATAATACATGAAAAAGGAATTAAAATCTAGTAAAAACAGATGCATCACATTTTTCCAGTGCAGTACTACTATCTGGTCCAATTATGTCCACATGAACAAACTTTTTGACTCAAATAATATTCTATATTAATACTTTGTATGAAAAAGTCAGTATGTTATCATTAGCTTCCATGTCATGTGACTCACTGACAAATATATGATGAACTTTGGCATCACACTAGAAAATTAATAAAATGTATAGATTTGTAGTATACATCAATCTTTTTATTACAGTTTTTTCCAAGAGTTTTCACTGTATACAACGACTGAATACTAGGCTTAGCTTTTCTCATAAATTGGAAATGTGGTCCCATAATTATGAGGCCTTCTGTTATAATTACGAGGTAAATCTGCAGTATCTTTGTAGGCAAATTAGATTCACTCATGTTCACCCATGTGACCTATGTATAAAATATGTGTTGCAGTCAACAGTTGGAAACAAATTATTTTTTTCAGCGTGTTTCAATTATGCCTCGGTTACACATAATGTAGAATATTTGTCAATATAAAGTTGCAGTTTGGGCTCAGTGGATTGCATCTCTCATCTCTGAAACATGACACCAACACCAAAAGGGCTGTTACCTTGCAACATTTCACCTTGCTCCTCAAGAACAAGAGAAAATGTATCAAAGGATATGAAAAGCACTACAGATCTGTACGTGTTTAGAACTGAACTGACATCTTTAGATGTTCTGAGCATCTGGAGGAAAAATGAGGGAACCAAAACAATGATGATAATGCCATTTATATGACTTTTGGTTGCATACTTAAACAGCTTTATAGCGAACTGTGATTTTCTTTGCAAAATTAACACATCTTTCTTTTTAAGTTGACAGTCATCATATGCACAATTGATTGCTTGATGCACAGTGTATAAACTTTCTTTTTGTATTAAGGTCCCATGTGACACACTGGACTGGGATTTAGATTCTGTTGCAGCTCAATTTGCATCGAAGCAGCACAGGTTAATAATGGTGAAAAACCACCAGGGAATATTCATCTGACAACAGTGTCTTCCTCCACTGACCCTCATGCACCTCCTGAAAATATTAAGAGACAAGTTAAAATAGTCAGACCTGAACCTCACTTCAAAACTATTAAACGGTCAAAAGCAATGATAAAGACTGATGGAGAGCAACATTAATATTGTATTTTTGGGATTTAGAATAGATTTTGACTTGGATTTAGCTTTTTTTTTTTTCTTTGAAAGCTTTTTGTATATCTGAGTAGTTGCCATTTACTGCAAATCACTGACAATATTTTTATTACTGAATTAGGGAGAAATGGGTGGTATAGGAGTTCAGTGGTTAGCAGCTGGCAGTTGTGTTGCAGCAAAAATGTCCTGCGTTTGATCCCAGCATCTCATGCATGTTCTCCCTGTGTCTGCGTGGGTTCACCTCGGATACCTCAGGACATGCACCGTGACGGATTAATTGGTCAATCTAAATCGCCTGTAGTTGTAAATGTGAGAGTGAATGATTGTTCGTCTGTATATGTCAGTCCTCTGATGAACTAGCGACACGTCCAGGTTGTACCCTGCCTTCTGCCTTCACCCATTAGCAACCTTCTCAATGACTAAATGGTTCAGAAAATGAAAGAATGATTTTGGGAGAGATGCTGTCAGTTCTTTCTATAAAAAATACATGCCTGTTTTTTCCCCCAGAGCTGTCTGTCTTCATGAAACAACTGGCACAGTGGATGCAAAATATTTTTACAGTCATAGACTAAAATAAGAGGATTTTTTTTTAAGCTTCGTAAAGAGGATATTAGAACGCAAAACTGGAGTCCAAAGAATTTATTGTTGTCAAAAACGATGCCTTACCATACTGCAGAATTAGAATGAATCTTATCAGCCATTGAAATCCGTTTTCACAATCACATGGTTGAAGGAATCAATCATCCAAAGCTCCTACAGTAGTGACAGTGGGGGAAGTAACAGCCATCATTTGGTCCATAAAGGCACTGGCGTTTACAACCCACACACCCAGAAGGGTCTGATGGAAATCCAACAGCCTCTGCAACATCAGCACATTAAGACGCACACCATTAACATTAGCCCAGATATTCTCTATTGATTGTAAATTGTGTTTGGACAGAAGTCAGCTCTGCGGTGAGTGTGAGGATAATAGTGAATTTATAATGTAAGAGTGAATTTGAATGTGCAAATGAGAGCAGCGCAGTGGGGAGTGTAGACAACCTAATATGAGGCTTTTACAACACCCTGAGGTGCACGGTGTGTTACTGAAGCAGGGATTGCTGATGATGTGATGTTTCCTAGATGATGACACACACACCACAGGAGTACTTTAGGGGCTTTGCGTACACGGACACATCACACACATACATCGACACACATGTGCAAGTGGTTTATCGTGAGCGCACATTAAAGCACATGCGGGAGGATTTCAGTACAGCACATGCCTGTAGCGAGAAACTGGTGAAACAAAACCTGAGAGCAACACTTTTACTTACAACACTGCACTGGTCGTTGCCATAGTAACAAATCTAACTCCTCATGGACCACAGTTAGGGGATATAAGAATGAGAGAGAGAGAGAGAGAGAGAGATGTAGGGAGAGCAGGACTGAGAGCTGGGTGTATATTCTCTACTCATCCGTCTTTGTCACAAGAATAAATTGGCTACTCCGTAATAAAGATCAGGTCATTGTCAGGGGGATCATATTTGTCCAAACAGGGCTCCCCAGAAGACACCAAAGACAAAATACGCTGTCACCCATGTTTCTGACCTGGATTAAAGTAAAGTGTAGTGTTAATCTAAATTCCCCCCAGCAACAGCCTAGAAGGAGGGATGATTTATGGTAATATTAAAGTTTGTTGGCTATATTGAGAGCTTTTTCTAAACACAATTAAATGGGCTGTTATACACTCACCCAGGGTAAACCTTGCAGTGGTGGCATTACTATGATTAGTGTAGTGTTACGTTCAGCTACTAGAACCATGTGGTAGGTCAAAAATAGCAATACTGTTAAACCAATACATATATACAGAAACACATTGATTTTTTTTTATATTATATTTTCTAATATGGCCAGTATACAACAATGTGTGTTGGGTAGTAACACAATACATCTAACAACATCATGCATTGAATAGTTGCTAATCAGGGAATAGGTACAATATTACTTAAAGGAATTTAGTACTTTAAATCTCCATTCTAAAAGATCTAAAAGATAACAGGAGTCTCTAATTTTCCCATGAAACCCTGAATTAAAAAACATATCTACAAGGTAATAATTGAAACTGATACTGAAGTCACTACTTGTGTATAAAGTGTAATACCACTGATGGCCACTGGATACTGGCCCTGAAAAGCCCTCACACACAAAGCTATAATATGAGTGTCTCTATAAAAATAGTTTGTAATTTCTTTCCAGAGACATTCTGGCACCATTCATTTTATTTGTGTTCCGTAATGTTATGTGGTGGTCCCATTATTCCTGTGTTAATGGGCATAGACGGTATATAATAAGTGGATGGAGGAACTAGTTTCACATTTGTGTAGTCATGGGTCATGGATGAGATAATGAATGAATAAATGCCTTTATTGTCATTGTACAAAATTGTATGCAGTCCTATCAGTACAAACAAGCACCATTTCTATATAAAGTCTACTAAAAGTGCTTATTGGCTCCAAAAAAAGTACTTAAAACAAATATAAATGTATTAAAACGCATACCTATAAACCTACACCTTTTTCACCCATTTCACACTGAGGAAAAACAGAAGCAGTGAAAATCGCATTGTTATTTTATAAGGACTGCAGTGAGTGAAAACAAAATGTACAAGGATGTAACTGTAAGTTCACATATATTTTTTTGTTTACTGGCTTTCACTCTATCTTGATGCTGTGGAAAATAAAAAGTCAATGGATGAATGAGTTTTTTAACAAGTGTTAATATACATTCAATGTGATTCCTGGGAGTAATCTTCTGTAAGCAGCAGTATTGTGTGAATATCACATTCATTCATACTGTTACAGGCAATAATCTATGAAAAACTATAGTGAAATGATAAAAAATACATTACACACTTTGTAATGTAAGCTAATATATTAGATATAAGGTCATGCATTCAGTCGTCTGTAGTCAAATCCACATCACCCTTTCAACACATGGGATAATATAAGGAAGAATATTTCCTGATGAGTTTTTTGGCTCTATTTAATTCAGGACTTTGAATAAATGTTGCTGCTTGTAGAATGTAAACTGGAAATACTTATTGACAAAGTACAAACAAGCAACAGTAGAAACACAGAATGAAATCTGCTTGACAGGTGACACTATTGTTTATTGTTAAAATATATCATAAAATGTTTTACATTAATTCATTTTGATAAAGTCAGATGCCTTTTGGATACTTCTAATTTGCTCCCTGTGTTTCCAGACCAGCGTTACCATAGAGATCAGATACCAACCGATGGATGGTACGGTGGGTGTGTGGAGTGACGGCGAGTTCCTGGATGTTCCTGATGACCGTGATGGGTTCTTTGCCTTTGAGACAGACAGTTTACTGTCAGGACAAAGCCATGGATCGGGGACATCACCTGGACGATCTTTACAGGGATCCATACCGACCTTCAGAAAGTGAGTCCGACATAAAAACAAATCTCATATCTCAGTAATGAGAGGGCTATTTTTTCTACAATGAAACCAACCGTGAAATTATGTTTAGGTCACAACAGAAAACAGGAGTAGTTATATTTATAAACTGAATTTCTGGAGATCATTAAAGATAATGGCTCTGCAGGGCCACACTTAGGATGCAGAAGCCTCCTGAATGTGATGAGGGTGACAAATGGATTCTGCATTCACACAGTGAAACTCCTGTTAAAGGAGGAAATATATAGGAGTACGATTTAATGTCAATGAGTAAGAGTCAATAAAGGCTATAATGGTATGTCACTAAAATCTTTTCTTCCTCTATAAATCAAGGCTCCCTTCAGAAAACTTGCAAATTCCTAAAAAATAAAAGAAAATAAACCAATTTTCTGCCAAAGTTAGCCTTGCTAGCAGACAGGTTTGAGGGTGATTGGCCCAAATTTTTGAAGTCTGCTCATGTGAGGGGTGTAGAAACTGAATCTTAACTTTTCTAAGCTGCTTAAAAAATTGTCACCATCACAATGATAAAAATAGGAATGTTTGATTAGGTTACCTTAAGTTGTCATATGATCTACTTTTCAGAGGGATCACAGAATAGAATAATAATAATAATGCACAGGAAAATAGTCAATAGTGTGTACTTTATCTAGATATTGTCAGTGTTGTAATAATGCGGATCAAAAATGATGCAAAAATGTAGAGTCTCTCAGATAACAAAGACAAAAACACACAGATTAAGCCTCCAGAGAAAACCAGTTGTGACTCACCTACAGTTTACAAGGTGAGAAAATGATGATTCAGATTGTGGATCAATTTTCTACCTCAATAGATCATCATATTATCTTATGTCCAGATCACCCACCCCTAAGTTTGGTGTGTAGGAGATAAAATCTAGATGATTTTGTCAGTACTTTCTGAGCAGAACCACATGACCATGTTAGACAGCAAACAGCCCCTGGGGCTAAATAGGCGCATAATCGCTAGCATACTACTTTTGACAGATACTGAAATGGAGAGTCTGGAAGAATGTGTCTCTGTCTTTCCGACTCAGATTTGTTCAATCTTCTTTTTCTACTGTAAAACATCATCACTGCAAGTTTTTGTTTCTCTCTGTCCTTGTGAGATTACATGGTTAATGAGGCAAAATAATCTTAATAATATTCTATAATCTACGTTGTGGTCCATTATTGTCAAATCTTGCGGTTTGTACATGTGTGACATGAGAGAGAGGACTGTGAAGATTATTCTTATGTGATGACACTAACATCAGTCATGACCTTAGGTTTGGAAAAGGCTTAAACTGAAGCCAAAAACGGAATCAATGTGTCTCCTTGTGTGTGATGAAAATGCAGCCATTATCAATACTTGATTAAAAATCATTCACTTAGTAATAGCAATGGTAATTTAACAAGAAACAAAAAACACTTTGCATATTTGATGTCTGGTATTTAATTAAATCTAGTTCTTGTAAACTGAAGAAAAAGATTGCATTGAAAATTGCATCTGAATGACGACAAAAAGGTGTTATGTAGAACAATATAGATATAGAAGGAGATTTTATTCAACTTTAGACTCAGTTTGTCTTAGTTCGGTGTAAAACACTGTCAGACCTCCTGCCCCTTCAGTCTACTCTTAGCATGAGAAGTTGGTCTTCTTCTGTGTTTGCTGAATTTTATGAGAAATAATCTGTGGGTGGAATCGATTTCTTTATCTGCACAACCACAGCTCTGAATCTATCATTATGCTGCATTTTGTATCACTGTGTGGAAAAACTGTGTATGTGTATGACTAAATGCCTTTATGTACTATTTTTGTTTTTGTTGGCTCACACTGAATCTTTTAGCTACACTGTTTTATAGCAAAAAATTAAAAATCTTCAGGGTGTGCTCTCGTGAGACCTGAGGCATCCTGAGGTAAACAAGGAAAGTTGACTAATGTAAGTTTTAGAGCATCCCACGGGTTTTACATAACAGATACAGTATTCATATTTGGTTGACAAAGGAAAAAATCCAAGTGCTGCCGGGAAGAAAAAAATAAGTGTTCAGGAAATGTGGGGTGAAAGCATAGACCCATTTATAGAGATACAGCCTACAGTACCGTTTGCTCCTGCTGTGTAAAAATGAAGTTACCATGTTGCTTGTGTGATGGAATTTTATGTGGTTCTCAAAGTCAGTGCCGGATCATTGAATGCTTCATTTACATGATGTTACTTCATCAGATTTTGCCCTTAGGCTGTTACAGGGTCCACCAACAGAGACCAATCATTCAGAGGATTATCAAACATGTTTCTGTGGATGTTCAAAGCTGCTTAAACACCCACAAACCCATGCACAAGTCTTCTAAAAATGCTGCTGAATGAAAAAGAGCCAACCATTTTGCTTGAGAAATATGCATTTAAACATACAGTATGTAGACTTATTAGTCATGTTTACAGTGCATTTAATATTGCAATTCAGTGTGTTTATGCATAAGTAAAGGGAAGGGATCATCCAGAAGTTTGGATCATAATGCAATAAAATTAATATTGAGAAAGTACAATAGAGTACATAAAAGTGTAATAAATTAAGAATTATTATAGTGATTAATAAAAATACATAACTCCAGAATTTTGTAACAGAAATAAAGCATTGCAATCTCAATAAACTATGACTTGCAGTACATAACAATAAAATATAAGTTATGATTTCAGTCATGAGTACATTACAACATAAATGTTTTCAACCTGGATATAAAGATGTCTACGTATGCAGCAAAAATCTAAGGTAAGCATTCCCCGTTGTTTGCAGCAGAACAAATAAATGTCCCTTCACCTTTATTATTGTCCTTGTAAAATGTTTTTATTTGTAAGCTACAAAATACTACTGTCATACTGGGATGTCAGCCTCACTTTGCGAGGTAGGCTGGATGAATGGGCTTGTTGTTACCACATTCATTTGGTCCATTTATCATTGTGTCAAATATACATGTTACTGAACCCTGGAAATGAGGGCAGGACCTTTTCAGTGACCTGCACACTCACTGAACTGTTCCATTCACTGATGTATTGATCAAAAGGAGAGACTCTCGCCCGATCTATGAACAACCTGACTTAGAACGAAGTGACAACCCAGGAAGGATCCTCGACTACGGGAAAGAGCTTAGGCGCCTCAGTCTGTACAGAACAGACGTGGAGCTGTTACCTGATTAGTTTTCAACAGTATGTCTGACAGATTCAGGACTATAATTGGTCATTACAACTGTCAATCACCACAATGTTTTTATAGCCTCAGATAACTTGTTGAAAACACACTGTTCAGAAAAATGGTGATTTCAACACAGGGCTACCTGAAATATAGCTAAATAGTTCAAAATCAAGTAATAATTTACATTAGTCTTTTTTAAGAAATTCCAATTCAGCCATTATTAAGCAATTATGGCAAGACTTTGATTTTTTGATTAACTGAATACTGTAGTATATGATTGTCCAATGCTATGTGGTAATATTCTCTCCCTGTTGATCACTGGAGCCCCAGTAGAGCATTTAGGACAGCCTTACTATTTTCTTGCGTTTTACAATACAATGTGACATAGAAATGATTTCACTCTCCATCTACAGGGAGCTAAGCTAAGTTGGTATCATAGATATACGTACATACTGGTTTTATACATATACATACTATTACATTATTGTTAATACACTGATAATATTGTTAATATTGTGTCTATTCATATTTTATGTATATTTTTTATTTTATTCTACTTTTAGCTCTATTCTTATTCTACTTTTGTAATATGATATTTTATTTTCTTATTTTTAGTTTAGGAAAATGCTTGTAATAATAGTTGCACTTACTAATGTTTTAATATTGTTGAGCTAAGAAGAAAAAGGTTAATCAAAATTTATGTATATCTTAGTTAAGAAACTTGATTTTAAGCCTTACCCACTATCCCTGACTAATTTTTTAGAGAATAGTTTGAGTTTTTAGTTATTGTATTTGGGCCTATTGAAAAACATGGATGGGATTTATGAGCTATACCACAGCCAACCACCAGAGGGAGATTGAAATGTCCTGGCGTAACTTTTGGGAAGCTGTATTTATGACCTTATTTATATACCGTCTATGGCTCAAAGTGGTTATCCTCTGTTGCATTATATTGCATCCCCACCATATTCATTTACATTTCTTCACCTTGATGCTAGTGAAAAGCCTGTGTCCTTGCAGTTGATGAGGGTCTAGAGCTGTCAGTCAAACTGGGGAAAAGCTGCCTTGGGGCTTTGTCCGGGGAAAAAAGTGAATGGCTTGCCTAGAAAATACCAATAAACCTGAGCCTCGACAGCACATGGAGCTCTAATCCTCCTCACACCAGTGCTGGCCAGACTGATGGGTTTGTGGAAAATTTTAATAGCCCTGCCACTTCTCATCCCTACCTTTTATATCCTGAATTACCCGCAGCTCAGTTTGTCTCTGGTTGAGAGGTTTTTGGGATTAAAACTTTCTGAAGACGTTTCAGTCTGTCATGAATTGTGATGCACTATGGCCAGTGGTTATTGTGCTTACTCTGATAATAAAGTGAATGTACAGGAGACAATAACCTGGAATGACTGTCTGGTTCTTCTAGGGATAAAGAGGATAAAGAGGCGGAAAATGTCCTAAACAGTTTAGCCTCCAGGTACATTTCTTGCTGTTTCCTTCTTATTTACATTTCTCAACATTTTGCTGTATTATTATGTGTCTCTTCTTCCTGGTTCTGTGTATTATGCGAATGTAGTATGTCAACCAATTGTTTTCCTCTTGTCAAACTTGATAACGCTGAGGAGGGATGTACAGCTCTGAAAAAAATGATGAGAGCACTCCAAATTTCAGACCCGAATCCCATTGAAAGTCCCTGGAATGTGATCAAGAGGATGATGGATGGTTACAAGCCATGAAACAAAGACAAGCTGCTGTATTACTGTGCCAGGAGTGGCATAACGCAGCCAACAGCAATGTGGAAGACTGATAGACAGTACACTAAGGTGTTGGAAAGCTGTGATTGAAAATGAGGATAATTCCATCAGATATTGATTTTTATTTGAAGATTGGCGTTGGAAGTAGAGGACAGTTGTTTTTTTTTTTTTGTTTTTTTTTTTTTATCACGGCCTAAAAGTGACAACATGCAGTCTTTATGTCACAAGTAAACAGCTGTTTCATATTGTTTTCATTCTAAAGCTGTGTGACGAGACACAGACACAACCCAGCTTCACAGGGAATTTGTCTGGATTCAAGTAGTGGATGTGTTTCATGTGCATAGAGCAGGAGATGCAGCTAAAAAGACAGCGTGACCTTCACAGGTTCAGCTTCTGCTTCATGTTAACTCTGCAGTTCTGAAAAGAATGCCTGACATTATCTGATGTACACCTTGAGTGACAGACGTGCAGAGCCATTGGGATTCGTTGACGCTACCAGACATCTGTGCTCCCTGACTACCCTTCTAGTTTGTTAATTTGATCCATTAAATAATATCCTCTGAATAATTAGCAGAAATGCTCGTATTACTTTAATGTGACAAAAGTGGTCTCTTAGTTTTTCAGTTGAGTTATATGTCCCTCCGAGGAATGATTTCCAAAAAACTTTGAACTTGCGGAGGATTAACTTCAAATCCCAAGGGGTTTTCAGAGACTCTTATCTAAAAACTTTGCGAAAATGTTATGTATTTTTATCTCTAAGGCACTTAAGAAAGAGCAATGCAAATACAAACTTTTCTCATAAATTATACAAGAACTGACTTTACACACGATTCACAGATGGATTGGATGAACAAACAGAAGAAATCTGTTACAAGTCGCTGCAGGGCTCTGTCTCTTTCTGTTATAACACCTTGACAAAAGGTCACCAATGCTGTTTGCAAGGAAAGTTTGCCCTCGTGGCAGTCGTCAGTGGGCACAGAATTTCATTATAACTGCGCAGCAGAACCAGAAATGAAGTGTAGGTGGCTTGTTAAGTCAAACTGGTCTCTCTCTTTCCCCATAATCAAATATAATTGGTTCCAAAGTTGACCACCCCTCTACTTCCAACCTCTCCTTCCTTACTCTTCTAACAACAGACTGTACCTTCTCTTCTCTGGCTCTGCAGGATGATTTATAGCTGCACCCATAAAGCAGTTTGTGCTATCTGCGACACCACAATAAGCCAGCTTTGCAGGGGTTTTGTTATTCCTAATAAATAAATCACCTCCTGCATCATTTTACTGCCAGTGAAGCAGATCTGCTGAATAGTGCATGCAGACGACCACATGCATAGGCTGGACATGAAGAGAAAGGATTTAAGGCGCCAGCTGTTATTTGATCTGCAGACATCAAATAAAGTAGAAGATGAAACGATGAGCTGAAATGATGTTGAACCTTGGAGTAATCATGCTTTACACATTTGCAAAAGGATAGCGGGGTGTATATCTGCCTTTGGAAATGAATCTGCATTACTCTCCTGAAACAAATTGCTTTAAACAGTTATTGTGTTTATTCTGACCATCTAAATATGCGTGGTCTATTTGCATAACATCACATTTACGCTCACAGGAGACAGTCCGACATGGGTAAAGCCGTTGTTAAAAGGATAATTTACACAAACAAATGTTGATTTATCATATTTTATAATGTAGTTTTGTCTTCATAGGCAGTTCAGGTCTCATGTTGAGGTTTATCATACCACAAAGTGTTAATGTTTTTTTTATGTGACTGGTCAGAGGGTCTGGACTGCGCTGGCAGCAGACTGCAGCACTGTCTCCTGTTGAAATATTCACAACAACAGAGATGTTTTTTGCGACAGAAACATGTCATTCACAGTGCAGCACAGCAGGATAGGACATTATAAATATACATTTTATGGCCATAGGAGCATGTGTATGGAATATGGACGGATAGTTGAAATACAGAAATAGATGGCATCAAATTAAGTGTTTGTCACTTTTCTGGAAAGCTGTTCCTATAGAAATGAAATACTTGGGAAGCACATTTACTGTACAATGTTTCCAGCTGTCAGCCTGTTTGCAGTAAGTCCTTGTCAGCAAATGAAAAATCAGTCAAAGATCAGTGAACCACGACATTGCTGACACACCACAACCACAGATAAGACTTTACAGAACCCATTTCGGGTCTGGGGAGATAAGCACCTTAAAGACAAATCTTGCAAGATTTTTTAAAGATACAATCTAACAAAAATCGTTCTGTTATTGTGGTTTTAAATGATTTCAAGGAGATATTTCTTTTGTGCTGTTCTTTTGCTTCTTTCCTTCTGCAGACACAAACGCCTTCTTTTCAGTTCTTTGTTCCATCTTGTGTAGTGCTATTCTCTCCGGGGAGAACGTTGTGTTGATCTGATGTTTGCTTTCCCCAGTAGTGTGATACTCGAGTGTGTAAATTTGACTTTTTTGTTCCTCTCTTTCAAGCCCTGATATGGGAGCAGACGATGATGATATGAAGACATGCCTCTTGGGGTAAATCCCAGTCTCAGCATCAGTATTGTCTCCTAGAAGTTGTACATTACTACTGATATGATTTAGAGGAGGTGACCTTCTCATTACAGATAATAACAGTGATGATTACATAAAAGAAAATGTCTGGAGCTGCAGTAATAGGACATTCTGTCTCAGTCTAAAAGGCAACCTGAAAGTGTTTTTATTTCTATACCAGTTGATGCAATAACACGGTAAAAAATGCAAGAGTTCTATTTGGAGTTGTAGGATTAAAATTTAAAGAGTAAAGGAATTTAATAAAAAAAAAAAACAATAGATTGTTGTGTAATGTTGATGATTGCACTCATTTTTCATGAGTCTGTGAAGTGTTTTCAGTCTAAAGATAAATGCACCCACACACACAGGTCATTAAACTTGCAAAGGCCTCTAACTATGTGAATTCTAAGTGTGTGACACTAATGAGGATGAAGTTATGTACAAATACTGGCGAGATCACAGGAAAAGAGTATCAATTACTGAATCAATGAGTCTTTTCTTAGGAAACTTAAGTGTCTACACAAAAGCACTCAAGAGTAAATGCCATATGACTGCAATAAATAATATGAATGTTCTGTTATATAAAGTAGATTTGTCTCTACACAGATGTGTAGATGTGTCTCTACAAAGCAAAAACTGGAGTGTTGAAATGATAGGGTTAAACATTTCAGAGTTGATTTCCCCCTCCAAAGTGTAATTTTAACACTATCACGGTCATTCTGCAGGTTGGAGTTTGGACCATCTCTGTAAACAGCAGGATCAGCAACCTTATGATGATTATTATTACTACTACTACTAATAGTAATGATAATGATGATAATATTCTTTTCCAGATTTTTTTTTATCATTTTATTCAGAGCATTTGCATTGTGCTGAATTTTGTATTAATGTTTATTGTTTTGTGGATTATTTTCTTCATCTTTAGTGCATTTTGTTCATTTTTAAGTAGATTATCTTTTTTGTCAATTCACAAATATTTTGGTTCCATTTATTTAGTTATGTGTTGTAAATCATGCTTATTATTTTATGTTAATTTTATTATCCACAGTAATTTTGCATTCTGTTTCATTCATTATGTTATTAATTTCTTATTGTGTTACATGTTATTTTTTATTCATGAGCCAAGCTTAACTGGCAAGCTGAGAATGTATGTATGTTATAGAATATGCAGTAAATGTGGATCATGTTCTACTGAGGAGCAAGTCGTGTATTTTTTGTATTTTTATTTTATTTTAACAGTGCGTGACACATAAGCATGATATGTTTCCTAATGATGAGCATTATACAATATGTAGTAAATGTGTGTCCTCCTGATCCTGGAGGAACTTGAAAGTTGAAACCCTGCAGAACACCCAAATCCACTTGAGTAGAAAGTATCGGGGAGGTTGGGGACCATCTTCCTGGACTGTTGGTCCAGGATTTCCTTCACCTCGTTCGACTCCAGGCTGTTTCCAGCAGAGTCAGCACCCTACATGGTAAGTTCAAACTTAAAACAATTACACAGTTATACGGCTAACAGCAGTATACTTTCACACGTTTGAGAGTTTGTGCTTTTTAAAGCCTTGTTTATTATCGGTGCTGAACGGCACATTCGTACAGGTTAGCTAGCTACCAGTATTTAGCACCTAGCTAACTGCTAGCTAGCTAACGGAGCTGAACTTAACTCACAACGAATTAATTACAATTCACTTAGTCATATGCAAAACTGTCCCAATAAAAAACGGCCCTTTATGCTTCGTACTGTATAAAATAGCATTTGAAATACGTCGAGTAAGTTTTTTTTTTTTTTTTTTATATTGTGGTTGAACTTCAAAATGGCGGCTACCCACGTGCAGACACGAATAGTTTATTTCACTAGTCCACGTGAATGCAACTTGGCTGTATTTTTTCTACACTTTCTTTAAATGTCATTTTATCTGACCCAAACTTTGTCTCATGTCACAGTAAAATGCAGTTGCCAGTGCGAAACAGTCGACAGCAGAAGTATATGAGATTGAATCGGAGTCCAATATCTGCAATTACATGAACAAGGTGGGTAAAGTAATTTTACTTAAGTGTTGTTAAACGGCTAGGATGCACCCATAATTTTTCAAATATCATTCTGCAAGCTCGTGACACTGGTTTTACATTACATGCAATCAAAGATATGTGATTAATGGGGTAGATTGCTAAACATTTTCAACTTCACAAGGAGTGACTAGTACAGTAAGGCTTAATACACATCAATACATAAAAATATAGACTTGTGTGATTAAATGATGATCAGTATGGGAGTAAAATGTATTTGTCTTTCACTGTGAGACAAGAAACAGAGCTGACCTCAAATGTTTTATTTAAATTACCTTTCCCAAACATCAGTGAATTCCCAGTCATTGAGAGGTTTTGCCTGCCACCTGATACAAAGTCAAAGATGAAACAGGGACAGAAGTTGATGCAGACATATTCAGTGACCTTGTTAAATAAGGTAATGTGGTGTTTACAATTTTCACAGATAATGGTGAGATAAGCCATGTCAAGCACTGTACTTCCTACAGAGTAAATTTAACATTGTTTTCTCAGAGTACCAAACAGCAGAAACTCTGATGCCACGAAGACACATGGTTAAGGTTCTGGTGGCTCAAGAGATTGATAATCATGTGTGCATGTGTTTCATATTTTCATCTGTGCTAAATGACTGTTTTGCCATTACGTGAAATTAGTTTACTAATTTCTCTGAAGTCTCTAAATGCAGTTGAGAGACTTGAAGTTATTCACTAGGTAATTGCATATTAAGTTGATTGTAACTTCTCAAGTCACTTTTTTCTAGTCACATGTAAATAAGAATTGTTAAAAAGTGAACATTGTTTAAAATCTCTACATTATTCTTGTGTTTAATGTCAGGTTTTCTTATCACAACCCTAGTCATTCTGCAGTTTGGAGGACCATCTCTATAATCAGCAGGGTCGGCAGCCATACCTCCTCACTGCGATGCTTCTGAGGACCAAAATGGACAGATTCTACATCACCATGGATAAACGTCTAATTCCATGCCAGGCAAACTGCTCCATTGGGGCATTTGATGGAACTTTTCAAACTTTTCTCAAATTTCATACACCGTTTAATATTCAGAGTTAAAGTAGTGCTTCTTAAATTTTGAAAAGTATACCTTTATTCACTATGTTTTAATTCAATGGTGAAAGCCATAAATAAATGTCTTCATTGTTAATTAATTGTAAGACTTTTCTTAGTGGAGCTATCATAACACTTTTGGGAGTGAAACTAACACCATTTAAATGTAAAAAAACAATAACAAAATAACTAAAAGCTGTTGTTATTTGGCTAATCCTTTAGAGTTGGTTTAACTCTGTTTTGTGAGTTGAAGAAGTAAGTGTATGAAAATTTTAAATGTTTAACTATTTTGAAAATATTCATTTTACTTGGGGCAGTGTGGAGCCTGAAAAAGTGTTAAATTCAACTCTGTGGGAGTTGAATCCCCACTGGTATCTTTTCTGTGTACAGTTGCAGTGAAAGGCTGTTCTTGGGGGTGTCTCAGGACACAGGGTGCTGGTTTACTGAGAACTTATCTCCAGCATTTTTGGCTCACATTCCATCCAGTTTAGAGGTGTATGAGGTATCTATTCAGCAGAGCCGTGGGGCAGACTGTACAGTGTATGTCATTGAGTTGTTGCTTGCTATTGCGATATTTTTTCCTCCTTCCTCATTTTTATATCCCCAAAATGGAGTTTAGGGATATAATAGTTTTCCCCCGACCGCCGCTGCGGAATCAGCTGCTGAATCCGCCGCCGGATATCCTTCGTGTGAACCTGATCACTTGGACAGATTTGGTTGCATTTCTTATCCCTTGATAACCAACATAGGGGACCCCCCTAGTGGAAGAAACCTATCGATTTCAGCTTCTCTATGAGTATTATAAGTCATCCAAATGGGGGTGCTTTAGTTGCAAATCCGTTTTTTGGACATAAATCAAGCAATAATAGGCCGATTGAGATAAAATTTGGTTCATATTGATCGTCTTATAAATGTCCATTTTCTCGCTACCATCCAGAGTTAATATGGTGTCATTTTCATTCACTATTGGAGTTTTGTGGGGGAAAATTGGTTCTCTTTAACTGTCATAACTAGCTTCATAAGTCTCATAATTAAACTCACCTGTGTAGAGGGAACACTGCCATTTCAGCATCAAACTCCATTCTGTTCATTTAGAGTTGTGCCCAGTGATGAAAATGACAGTACTTTTACTTTTTATCACTTTGTCACATTTTGGACTCTAAAAGAACAGTGCTCGTTCTGTGGTGTTAGTTTTCCTTGCCATGGGAGACGGACATAATGACTCACTACCCCCTCTAGTGGTCACACAAATCCATTGGACCTTTGGTGTGTATAGAGTCTGTTCATATCTTCATAATCCAATATATTGGTGCCTAGCATAACTTAAGGACTCTATTCTAAACACTTAAAGTGATACTTTTAGACAAGTACTATAAATATATCTCCTTTAAAAGTAAAGGTGACTCATTATACAAAGCTCAGCACTGTAACAATGTGTTTCTAAGAGGATTTGTTCCTATCTGATTGGGCTCAAAGGTCAATCCAGTCTTTTAAATGGCAATTTTATGTTTTACCCAATAAATACATTTTGTTTGTCAAATACTTAGAAATATCAGTATTATGTGAAGTTTGTCAGTGTGTTGTGAATTGGGGGCTGTGTGGATAGGTTTGGACTAATGTTCTCTGGTGTTGTATGAAGCTCAGCCTTCTCCATCTCTCCTTACTCCTCCTCTTTGTGGAACTGTTCCTCCTCTTCCTCTCTCCCCTCCTCTCAACCTGGCATCACCTGCTGATCTGTCCAACTGTTATCTGTCTGGAGTGCCGGTACTTGACAGCTATGGGAATATAGGCATAAACTCAGGGCAGTTTCTTGTTGGGGTGGATATATATTAATCCAACCTGCTGCTTGAACTGGGTTGAACCAGAGGTGTTTCATGTGGTATGTATAAAAAAAAACATTGTTTCTTTCACAAACAGCATTTTTGTTTTTTACTTGTGGTAATTTGTAGAGAGAGACCTGAATTGGTGGAATTACGGTGGATATTTAGATTGTTTTTATCTTTTTTTAGATTCATAGTTTTATAATACATCACAAGTAAAAAATGTTTGAATAGCCAAAAGAATAAGTAAACTTTAAGAAAACAAGCTACTACCACTGAGTATTATGTTTATTCTTGTTTCAGGTCAAATCAATGTTATGTAGCATAGAAATTAATTGATATTTTATCAACTGGTTTGTCTTTGTGTACTCAAGGATCTGTACAGGAATTCATTGATGGTTTACGTAAGTAATTAACCAGTTAAAATAAATGAACAGGTTCCAGAAAGGATGGAGATGAAAATCCAATGAGTGTGTTGTGTGAATGGCCTTGATTTAATTTGACAGCAAAAAACTTTTCATCTTCAGTTGGATGAGCAGCTCTTGAGCCTTTCTTGACTTTTTTTCCTCTTCAAAAGGTATCATGCTTTTACTTATAGCAAAGCCCTTGGTGTTCACCCCCACGCCTATCAAGTGAGATGCTTAAAGACATGTACATTTCTTTATAAGAAAAAAAATCATGCAGTTTTTTAATAATCCATGAAATGAGGTTGAACGTTGCCCCTGGGGAAAGATAAGAGAAACTGAACTCCGATACACTCTAAACGCTTCAGTAAACAAAAGGAAAACCTCCTATTCATTAATTTCCTGACATGTATCTATATCCGCAGCAAATTGGACGGTCGCACTCATTTTTAATTATTAAGGCTGCTCATTTGTCGCCCTGCTGCTGACATCATGAGCTCTTTGTTGGTGTGGTGATATTTGATACAGATAATATCAATGTGAAGAAACTGGATACTTTTGTTTTGTGATTGAGGGTCTCCAGAATGTGTGGTGATGGGAGGGGGACTAAATCAACTGGAATTAAATGACTAGCTGGGGTACATCGCGGACGTTATGGTGTTGGATTGCATTTTGATCAGGCCTATGAGTTCAGCGGTGGGGTTTTCTGCAGCAGTGTCTTCTGAAAGTATAAGCCTGGAAAGTGAACGTACTAACACAAGTGTGGAGCAGAACGGATCAGCATTTAATCAGACACATGTCCTCTTCCATGATATCAGTTATCCTTTCTCCAATCAGCTGTCTTTCTTCTCCACCAGAGCGGGGAGGGGAGTTTTCTCAGCCATGAAGCTCAGCAAGATCAAGAGCTCAAAAGACGACCACAAGAAAGGAGGTAAACAACCAAAAACACATTAAGCACAACGTGGCTTTTGGCCAAAAATGGAGCTGTTAACTTCCTGTCGACATAAAGTATGTTGAAAGTAAGAGATGTCTTATTATTCATATGTAGTGCTTTGTGGACAAGGACAGCTGAATAAATGTGCATTTGTGGAGAAATGAAGCAGAGGGCAATTGTGTTTTTTCATAAATGCTATACGTTAAAAAACTCACAAATATCTTTCAGATGAGCCAGCAGTCCTGGACATGGAGGACCTGGACAGAAAAGCAATGCATATTGCAGGAACCCTCGACCCAGACACCATCTCTCTGGCCTCTGTCACTGCTGTCACCACCAATGTCTCCAATAAGAGGTCTCCATTTGTTTAGATGTAACAGACCCTTTTCACAGCAGATAATTTGGCTTGTAAAATCAGGCTATACACTGATTGCATTAATGATGGCTCCGTTCCATTTTATTGCCCTGGGAGGTCATTGTAGTGATTCACCACACATAATACCAACATCTGAACTTAAGACAGCTAAATGGAATGTAGCCAGTTTTAATTAAACCAATTACACCCATAGGTCAAAAAGTCTACTGTCAAAAAGCTCCACATATCTATGTACTGTCAGTGATAGGGAACAGTTAGTTACATGTAACCACACTGCATAATGAAATTACAAGATAAATGGAATAATAATCAATCACTTGCTGAGGAAAAAAATATATGTAGCAAAGAAGAAATCAACTGATATCCAGACTTGGTCAGTCAGTATAGTCATGCAATCTGAAATACTCATTTAATGGACACATAATTTTACTGAACCTGACCAACTGAAACAACCCCAGATCACAACACTGCACCCACAAGCTTGTACTCGAGGCACAAGGCATGATGGGTAATCACTTCATCTGTCTCTCTCCTCTGCCTGATTGGTCCATCACATGACCTTTTTCCATTGAAACACATTATAATCTTTACGCTCTATAAATTGATTGTTGGTTGTTCAAGAATGAGAAGCTACTCACTGCATCATTTAGGGTTAAAGAACTTGTTGCAGCTGAAACATTAATCACTGCAATAATTATCCAGGTGGTGACTTTTATTTTGGCCAAGTACTGTTGAATAATACCTGACCACGCTAAGGCAGATGACCATGTAATTGAGCAGAAAAAGGGGGTCTAACATCTCTGTCAAGTGTTTTTAGGACTATTCAGCTTTATTATGGTTATCAAAAAGCAATCATATTTAAATAGCTGCACTACACTGTAATTAAAATATTTAATGTGGTGACAAGTAATGTTAACTTAGTGGATTTCAAAGTAATCTTCCCAACACTGCATACTGTAGACATGTAGAGCGGAGGACTCAGATATTCACAGGTTAAAGCATGCAACTTGAAAGGTTGCATCTCAATTTACTGAATCTATAGGATAACTTAAGTCTGACTGTGCAGTGCCATATATTTGTAAAAAACAATATAAACTTAGTCAACCAAAAAATGTGAGCATGTAAAATTTAGGACATTAACTTTGGATGGACTCATATTTTACCCACAAACATCCTCTATCATAAAAGGTTACGACTGTGTTGGTTTTCTTTTAGGTCGAAGCCAGACATCAAGATGGAGCCGAGCTCTGGGCGACCGGTGGATTATCAGGTGTGTGTACGTACTGAAGGTGTTTGTGCTGGAGGAGCTACCATGGAGCCAGGAGACAAATGGCTGAGCTTAGTACAAACACTAGAGGCAACAGAGTAAACACATAGCCTGCTGTGGTTAATAAATTGTACCTTGTATGTCTAACAAAAGAGAAATGTAAGAACTAAAACAATATGACACTTATGATTTGAGGATGCCATTTATTGTTGGACATGACCGTGACTGCAGAGCTGAGTTTAGTTGCACCATCAATGAAAACAAACAAGAGAAACTCTCCAGTGCTAACTAGTGGCCTATTTATATGGCCTATTTAATTTGAGAATATGAATACATTCATACACCCGAATGAGAAGTTGTTAATGTTTGCAGACTCTATTCTCTTCTGCTAATTTCTTTCCCATGATCCTCCTTTTTATTGAAAAACTAATTAAACCAGAGGGGTATTGCTGTTGGATCCTGTTAAGTGCAACTGTACTTTGGCCTGGGGAGACGTCAAGATAAAAATCTCACTCTTAAATCTGGCAGAAGTCCTCGCTGGTTGAAATCAGGATCATTACAGATGAATAGCAATATTGATTCAGGTTGTTTTCCTGTGAATTGTCTGCAGGGTAATTAATCTGTGCTTGCATGATTTATGATAATGGTGTTTCTGCAGACTAACGCACTCTGTTGGAGCAGACTCAGCTTGTTTTAAGACATAGAAGTTTCAGATCTGATGTGTAACCGTCTCCCTTCAGATTAGCATCACAATCATTGAGGCTCGGCAGCTGATAGGCCTCAACATGGACCCGGTGGTTTGTGTGGAGATCGGGGATGATCGGAAGTACACATCGATGAAAGAATCCACCAACTGCCCTTACTACAATGAGGTTAGTCCCCATCGTTAATCATTCACAATATAAGATGATGGTGAAAACATTTTTATGGAAGGCCTTTTTACTTAAAACTTCACTCTTCACTTTATCACTACAATTCATTAAATAGTTTTTTATGTTAAAAAAAACTTTGGTCAACCAAGGCTAGTCATGTTTTAATGCATTCTAAGCCTAGCAGCTCAGTGAATGGAGAAACTAGGGTTAATCTAATTACACTGGTTAGCAGTGAGTTTGCTTCCAGGTGAAAAATACCTGATCAAATACACCGATTTAAAATCTGATATCAAAATCTCCAGGATTATCAGGATTTTGAGTTATACACAAGTCAGTGCATAGACATTAGCAGCATATCATGTCAGTGTTGTAGATTGATAAATTCTCAGCGAACAAAATTCAGATGACTTTCAACACCCGAAAGAAAACTTTGATGCAGTCCAAAGTGATGCAAAGTTGAAAGCTTGAATTTTCAGTGGTCCCCACATTGGAGAAATCTTTGGTGGTTCTGTATTCCTCTCAAACTCTGTTCTCTAGACTTAACAGCTTGGGATTCATTTGTGCAAGTGGTTCAAAAATTACTGTTCGACCATAGTCCCACCTCACAAGAAAGCCCTGGGTTTGATTCCAGTTCTGGCCGGTAGGGGACTGTCTTTGTGGAGTTTGCATGTTCTCTCTGGGTAATCCAGATGTTTTATTCCCCATAGGTGTGAATGTGTGAGTAAATTGTTGTTTGTCTGTATATATTTCAGCCTTTGATAAACTGGCTTTATCCTTGTAATCCTTCTAGGTCAAGGTGACGTGGTAAGATAAATGTTGCAATATTACAGAATCGTAGTTTCATCATTTGAGGAGAGTTTAAAGGTATTACATCAACTTCATGTGTTGGAGTTTTTCCAAAAGTTAACATGAAGTTTTTACTTTTTTCAAACTCCTTGATTACTAATAGTTGATGTCAGCCTTTAAAATATATTGATGCAACCCTTCATTAGGTGTGTATATTTGTGAAAATTATATTCTGTAAAATATTAAGCTATATATGTTTTAATTGACCCAAGACATCCACAGCACAGCTATAAATTATCAGTGCCGTTACTGAAAATTGTATAGTGTGCTGATGCTCTTTGCATCAATTCAGTAGCGTTTTAATCATTAATGTATTAAATATTAAATGTAAATCCTAGCGTCTAGCCTCCAGCATGTGTACATATATAATGAGTTATATATCTGGTGTCATGTAGTAAGTATACGTACATGCTGTATATAATTTTTTTGCATTTCTCAAACTAGAGGTCTCATTCTGTTTTAAAGAACAGACACATCTGGGAAAATGAAGCGAATGTAGTAAAATCCAAAGCAAAGAATCTGTCAGTCTTTATTGACGATTGAATGTCAAAATGATTTACTGATGTAATAATAAAACGCATAACTCAGCCTTAGTAACTAGAGACTTCTTGTCAGTTGTTAGTGTTCCTGAACAGCGCATCATCCCTCATGGTCTGAAGTCTAAGTCCACTGTGGGGAGGATCATGCAGAGCTTAGTCTGAGTTTTGTCCTGCAGTGAGTGGAAGTGACAGTTAGTGTGCTATTGATTCTCTCTGTGTGAAAATCCCTTGTGAATAGACAAATTGGATACTAGCCTGATAGAGATAATAGTTCTTAAAGCTTTCTGTCCTCCTGTCCAGACCCTTTTGGATCTAGTTTGTTCAGGGTGAATAAGAAGAAGTGTGAAGAATAATCTGAAATTGACCATTGTGAGGAGATATGATCCTCTGTCGTCGATAGAGGACTTGCTATTATTGTAGAGGATGGCGTAAAACACAAGGATTCTTTTGTTAGGGGTAGAAATAACTGATAAACCCACAGTTTATTTGAGTTAATTGCTTTGATTCCTTAGTGTATTTTTGCGTGTTCTGGGTATCAGTGCTGTTTGTGTGTGAAGAAGCTTAGCAGAGACGTGCCCCGGTTACGTTCACATTACAAATAAGTTTATACAGATCCACCGTTGTATTTGGGTGTTCCAGTGTAAAATTATCCTCCCAATCATATCCAAACTACAATCCCACTGAGTAAGTCAGTGCATTTTAATGAATGAGCTCTTTCTCTATTCTCTGCAGTATTTCGTCTTTGACTTCCATGTCCCTCCTGACGTCATGTTTGACAAGATCATCAAACTTTCTGTGAGTAATCTCTACTCTCAACAGTTATGTCCTGCAGTAGTGTTGGAACAAACTGGTGCAGTGTGACTCACCATCCTTCTTCAACGCTGCACTACACAGCGTTAGGAAATAGCACCAGAGGCACCTTGCAGCAAAAAAAGATGAAAGCTCTGAAAAGAATGAAGTTCCAGATCTGAACCTCTGAACTGTGATCAAGAAGAAGGTGGATGGTCACAAACCATGAAACAAAACCAAGCTGCTGTAGTTTTGTATCAGGACTTACTTAAAAGTACCACCAGTGATGTGAAACACTGGTGGTGAGCATGCCAAGATGCATGGAACTTGGATTATTCTACCAAATGTGTAATGTTTTTTTTAACCTAATTTTTGATGTTGTTGGATTAGGTCATTCACTCTAAAAACCTTCTTCGGAGTGGAACCTTGGTTGGAACCTTCAAGATGGACGTTGGGACTGTTTACTCTCAACCTGGTAAAATATAGACTACATGTTTTATATTGGCACTTTGTAAGACCTATATTCTCCATATGTTGGTTAGTTGGTTTCATGAACCATTTCCTGCCCCAGAACACCAGTTTTATCACAGGTGGGCCATACTATCTGATCCTGATGACATCACAGCCGGATGCAAAGGATACGTAAAGTGTGACATCGCTGTGGTTGGAAAGGGTGACAACATCAAGACCCCACACAAGGCCAATGAGACTGATGAAGACGACATAGAGGGGTAATAATGAGTTCAGATCCTGTCAAGTAGTTTTTGTAACGTAATCATGGAATACATGCACCGTATTTGGCTTCTTTCACACAATTTGCACTCTTTTTGCGTGCTGTCTTTGATTGTTTGTGTTGCAGAAACCTCCTACTTCCCGAGGGCATCCCAGCAGAGAGGCAGTGGGCCAGGTTTTATGTGAAGATTTATCGAGCTGAGGGCCTTCCGAAAATGAACACCAGCATCATGGCAAATGTGAAGAAGGCTTTCATAGGAGAGAACAGGGACTTGGTGGATCCCTATGTTCAAGTGCAGTTTGCTGGGCAGAAAGTAATTCCCTCCACACCCTAAATCTCTTGTGTTTTGCTTCGTCTCTTTCTGCTTCTGTGGATTAGAAGCACAGATTTCTGTGTTGTGGATCTCTAAGGCTTTTAATGGCAGTCTGCAAACAATACCACAGTGTTCATATAGGTTTTCTTCTTTACAGTTTTTCATGGTCAGAAAGGAAAGACACAACATCTATTGATTGAGCTTGTATGCCATTCCCATTAGTATATGAGGGTGAATAAAAAATAAGAAAGCAGCTGAAAAGTACCTGCTGCTTTGCGTCTGTAACCTCCACAAAAACCTTGAGCAAGGTTTTTTTTTATTTCAGTAATAATGAAGGAAAATATATACCTTTTGAAATGGTGTATCTGTCCTTTCTGAACTGCGACACAAAAAGTATCTTTTTTTGTCAGTTGCTAGGATGAAAATGGAGTGACTGTTTTGTTTCATCCTCAAATTAATGTTTCTGAAACTCTGGTCAGAAACCACAGATATACGCTTAAAGACCTGGATTTAGCTTTTATTTGCAATGTTGCCCACAAAGTTGTAATAAAATATTTTTACCTCTTGTCATAAAATGACAGTGACAATGTGGTTTATTCTTGATAGATAAACTATAACTGGGACTCAGTATGTAATCATCACCTGATTAAAGGTGATTACTGATGCGTGTAAATAGGAATAAAGTAAAGTAAAAGCGGAGTCTGTCTGAAAACAGAATTATTCCAACTTTAGGGGCAACAGTGTATTAAAACTTATTAGAAACAATAAACTAGTGTCTATTAAAGTGAAATAGAGATGAATCACCCTCATGCTTGAATCGGACATCCATATTAGGCTAATTTCACCCATGATTGAAGATGACGAATATAACAAAAAATAGAAACTCGGCAGAAAGAGCACACAGTCAAAATTCTAAAAAACACTCACGATCTCATAAATCATGTTTTTAGGGGAGCTAGTGTCTTATTAATGTAAGTCAAACTCCCCAACAGCCCTGTTTAGAGGAACTGAAGTAAAGATTGTTGCAACTGTGTGGAAAACCAGAGTAGGGTTTAATTCATGTTTCATATTTTTTAGCCACTCAGCACCCAAACTGTTTGATATATGTGTGAGATTAAAACACAAACCTTGTAAATGTTTCTGTGATTCAGGGGAAGACCTCAGTCCAGAAGAGCAGCTATGAACCCATCTGGAATGAACAAGTCGTCTTCACAGAGTTGTTTCCCCCACTCTGCAAGCGGATGAAGGTCCAGATTAGGGACTCTGATAAGGTCAATGACGTTGCCATAGGAACGCATTTCGTTGACCTTCGCAAAATATCCAATGATGGCGATAAAGGTAGGAATGAGCACACGGGCAGTAGATGAACAGTTTAATTCATTGCATTGATTATGCGTCTGTTACTTTAATTATCCTGCTCTGACCAGTATGTATGCTGTGATTATCTGTGCTGCCTTGTAGATCAAACCACATGACCCTCTTGACCCTGTGTTGAAGTCTATAATGTGTTAGCATCTTAATTGGCTGTGTGTCAGCACATAAATTAGCATGTGTTGAACCACGCATTAGAGATTCATCATGAAGAATTTGTCAAATGGGTTGCATAATGATAAGAAAGGATTAAAGACACTTGATGACAAAAGAATCAGATAGGAAGAATAAATCAGATTTTCACACCTCTTAAGTAAAAATGGTTATATGGAAATAAAGTCATTGCCAATTTGGAATAGATACATGGAAGTTCACTTTTATCTTATCGGCTGATTGAAGAAGTGAAATATTGAGTTGGTTTACTCACAAAGACATGAATAGAAATAGAATATAATACAGAACATGAATAGAACATTTTTTTCAGTTGGTTTTAATTTCAGGTTAGTTTTTGTTTTAGGCTATAAGTGGTTATTTTAGTTTAATGAATTGACTGGTTTTCATGTACACATTACTTAGTCAATAGAGTTACTTCTGTCATTTCAGATATTATGTGGAATGCCTTGATTTATAGAGGATGAAAATATGTAACATATGTGGCTTTAATATTATTTACAAACTGTTGTTAATTAAGGATCCCATATTCTGCAGTATAATCCATTACCATTACCACCTTGATGCTTTTCATGAAAAAATGGTCCCAAACCACAATGCAGGAAAACATTTTTTATTCTGTTCCTCATAGTGTATCATTTTGGCATTTTTGGTGAACAACATTATATTTCCCACCACTAGCTTTAATCTTAGTCTTTGTTTTTATATGAACTTCATTAACCCTAGTGTTACTACAGGTCAACAATGAGTACTGAATAACAAGTATTGCAACAAAACCTGATTCTTGTGGAGTACCACTGCATCGCTCTCCTGTTTTGTTTTGTTTTGTTTTTTTTAAAACTTATTTTTTATTGGAATTTTCTGGATTAGTTATAGTGAGTGAAGCAACATTAGTACATTGTTTCACTCTCCTGTTTTTATCCTCATTCAGGGTTCTTGCCCCTCTTTGGACCAGCCTGGGTCAACATGTACGGTTCCACCCGTCAGTACACTCTGATGGACGAGCACCAGGACCTGAATGATGGACTTGGGGAAGGCGTGTCCTTCAGAGCCCGCCTCCTGCTTTCCATAGCTGTGGAGATACTGGACACAACATCCCCTGAGATCATAAGTTCCACTGAGGTTCAAATTGAATCAGTCTCTAACATCTCTGAGGTGAGAAAGGATGACTGATAGGAAATAGTTTTATGTTTGTGTTAGACATATCTGTAAATATACATACAGTCAGACATATATATATTTGGTCAGTGACACAATTTTTGTAGTTTTGCCTCTGTACACACAGTCACACACACACAGTCAATCTGAAATGAAACATGATGTGATTTACGAATTACAAGCATTTACATTATTTGACTTACTTATAAACCTACCCAAAAACACAGGAAAGCAAAAGACCTCCACTAATAATCAGACACCTTCGCTTCTATATTTCTTGAAAAACATGGTAGTGAAAAAATGAGAAATATGAAAAATATATGGAAAAAAACAGAGAAGTTCTTTTTGAACTGTGTTGTTAAAGGTAGTTGGGTTCATCCTTAATCTTGGAATACAGTGAAGCAGAATAACAGAATGATAAGATACAATGGTTGTAAAAACAGTAAAAAGGAAATTTTATAGGCAATAAACTGAAAGACTCGAGGTAAAACAATAGAACTCAACAAAAATGATGAAGACAATGAAACCATTAAGAATAACTGATGCAGTTAAAATATTCATGAAATTAATCAGCTCAAACAAAAACAACACAAAACAGTTAAACAATTTAAAATTAAAACTGCACTGCAGATAAAGAAGAAGCAATTGTAATTATTTTCTACATGCTGTTCCTCTTTTGGCAGTACCAATGAAGCACTAATTGCCTTTCCTGATTTCAACAAATAAACGTTTTACCTCCTAACTAAAAATTATGACAAAACAACCAAAGAAAAGATGTTATATTGAGAACAATAAGCTTTGTCACTGCATCTGACCCCCTGACCTCACAATAAACAGCACAATGCCTCCATCTATCACTGTATTGACTTATGGGTACTTAACTGCTCATCAGGGAAATCAGACACATTGGATGTGTTAGTTTGCTTCATGTTTGCCAGATATCGCGTCTCGACTCTGTGCCAATCATCAAATAGTGTGCTTAAAAGGAGACGCAGCGGAGATGGCTTTTTTTAATCATTATTTGTAAAGTGAGTACGTTGAATACTGTAGTCATTAAGATGACCGATATTTTTAATGGGCAGATGAGAATAATGGTGTCAGTCAAGCCGTAAGCTAATGAGTGAATGAGTTTCAATTTACTCAGCTATGAGATTCCTACAGTTCACATATGGTTGCCAGGTTTGTCTAGATTGTGGACAGGGACACTAATCTGATATGTGGTGAGGATCAATGCCAATAAGACAGCATTTGCATCACGTTTGGGGCACTATATTGGCTCAACCGTGCTGGCATGTCTTTCACATGTTGTCTGGCAAGACTACGACAACCAGATGTACTGGCTCTGTGCAGCTATTTGGCCAAAGCTGTGTTGGCTACTTAAGAGGAAATGTAATGAACTGCTGCAAATAAAATTACGATGTACACAATTAATAATTTATGCTAACAAGAAAGGTAATGAATAAAGTACATCACGTGCCAGACAGAGTGCAGGAGGGTGAAGACGGTGGATTCATATTCTTACAAATGTAACATACAAGATGAGTAGTACAGTAACTCAGAGACTACACAGGTATATTATATGTGCATGGAGGATTATAAAGAAGGACATGCAATAATTCTTCCCCAGAATTGACAATAAAATGAATACACCTCAGCCCAATAAGGGGTTTCTATTTTTTTTTTTTTTTTTTTTTTGCAGAGCGCCACCGGGAAAATAGAAGAGTTCTTCCTCTTTGGTTCATTTCTGGAGGCCACCATGATTGACAGGAAAATTGGTGACAAACCAATCACTTTTGAAATCACAATAGGTGAGTAAACTGTTTGATTAATCTTACAGTGACACGAAAAACTATGTGAACCCTCGATATCCCCTAGTTTTCTCTTGACTTTTGCTTACTTTTTCCAGCAGCACTGAGTATTCAATAGCTGTGCTCAAAAATAATAATAGTTGGTTTGGAATATTTGGAAGATTAAGAATATTGTGTTTGTCTCTACTTGTGATTCAGATACAAATCAGCTCACATTTTATGACCGATTAATGTAAAAAGGGTTCACATACTTCATCTTACCTGTATTTAACATGGAACAGCCAAAGGTAATGAATGAAATAAAACATAATAAAACTGCCACATAAAACTTGCTCATAAAACAGAGGAGTGTGAATATGCACAAATCAAAAGCTGCTGTAACCTTGAGCACTTTGCAACAACCTGCAATGTCTCCCCTGTGACAGGTAACTATGGCAACCAAATAGATGGTGTAAGCAGGACTTCGTCGTCAAAGAAGAAGAAAAAGGATGGAGAGAATGAAGAGGAGGAGAACGAGCTGATCCAGAACTCCAGTGAAGACGAGGCTGATGAGGATGGAGACCTGGTGTCTGTGTCCTCGACTCCACTTATGAAGCCTGTTATCACGGACAGGTCAGACATTAACACTAAAACAAAGAAATATTTTGAGTTATTACTTATAGGTTAGTATTTTACTGGACTGACCCACTTGAGATTAGAATGGGCAGTATGTGGCCCTTGAGCTAAAATGATTTTGACACCCTTGACTATAATACCTCTGTGTATTTTTTGCATTTCAAATATTCATCCCATATGTTTGACACCTCTGCTTTACACAACCAACCTTTTCTTTAAACCTTCCAAGGATGAAGGACTGAAGTTCTTTTTTTAATTTTTTTTTTTATTTTGCCATTAATAGAAACTACTTCCACCTTCCCTACTTTGAAAAGAAGCCATGTGTCTACATCAAGAGCTGGTGGCAGGACCAGAGAAGACGACTCTACAACTCCAACATGATGGATAAAATCGCTGACAAACTGGTCAGTGTGTGCTTTTCTTTCCAGTGTTTATGTTTAACAGGCTCATGAGTTTACAGTCTGATCCACTGTAGCAGCAAATTAAGAAAAAATCTGCAAATACATGTTAAAGGACACAGAAATACCAATGAAACACCCACATTATTATGTTAAAATCTGTAAAACATAAAAGATAACTAAGTAGATTAAGTGTATGGATATAATTTTTTGATGATTTGTTCATGTTTAATATTTTATTTACTTAAGGGGGTAAATAAGGGGAAATGATGCTTGTACATTTTTGATGCTCACAAGGAAAGACAAAGAAATTAATCACAGAAACTTAAAGAATCTTAAAAAAGGTCATTGGTTGCGTAAGTGGACAAGCTAAGATTGTCAGAAGATGTTCTGAGAGAAACTCAAAGGGAATATAATTTTTGTTATGGAAATGAAGCTTGAGTGAATGACTGGACTTGGAGAACTTTAATAAATCATCAAAACATTTTTTTTTAGTTGTAGCTCTGAAACATGAGTCAAAATGTGTTTAAAGTAGTAATAAAATGTTACCAGTTCCCTTTTATCACACTAATCATCATTATGACCCAAAGTAAAGCTATGATCCATTTGTTTCTTATATGTGCTAAAAAAGACCCTGTTGACATTTGTAATGGTTTACTAATAGCTTGCTTTGTGCTAAACCACAATATTTTCTTCTTCTATATTTTTCTTCCCCAACAGGAAGAGGGTTTGAATGATGTTCAGGAGATCATTAAGACAGAGAAGGCTTTTCCCGAGCGCAGACTCCGGGGAGTTCTGGAGGAGCTCAGCGTTGGCTGCAGGCAAGATACATAAGAATAAACATTTCATGTCATTTTATGGCATCGTTTACACACTGGTCACACGGAATACTCATTCCCCTGTTTCTACTCTGTTGTACATTTAAAACTAGCGGAGGAGCTAAAACAATGTGGAAACTTAAACACTTTTCATAATTTTTTTGACACAGATTGTAAGAATGTGTTGTGCTGCCCTCCTCCATCCTCAAGGCTAACAGCCGTTCAGCCCTAAACCATCATTAAAAACCCAGTCACTATGGTTGTTATGGCGACAGAAATCAGCAGTTCTCTTTTTTTTTTTCTTGCAACGCTACTAGTGACTGCAACTCATTGCAAATGTCTTTTGTTCACAAAAGAATAATACAAAAGACTTAAACTACAGTATACAGTATATTTACTCTATGTACGTCAAGTATTTGGACTGTGACACAAATTTTAATTACCCCAAATATACTTCAAAACACCCCATTTCATTTCTTAACCTATAAAATGAGATGTTCCTCCAAATATTCTTGGCCAAGTCAGTTACCCGATTTTAAGCCAATAAATCAGTTTCTCAGTTATTGAAGACTAAACTGGAGGCACAAACACCCACAGACAAGCAGCAACTGAAGGCAGCTGTAGTAAAGACCTGGTAAAACATCCCCAGGAGAAAACGCAGCATTTGGTCATGTTCATGGGTTCAGACTTCAGGCAGTTATTGATGGCCAAGCATTTTCATTCGTGAGTCAAAACGATCCTCATATTAATAAAAATATTACTTTGTCCAAGTACTTTTGAGCCTCTGAAAATGGTTAGATTAAAATGGTTGGAATTCCTGTACTATATGTAATTATGCAGTATTTTTGTTAAACTCCTTGAATTAAAGCTGAAAGTCCACACTTCAATCACGTCTTGGTTGCTTAATTTCCATGAATTTGTAAAACCTCTGTCACTGTCCAAGTACTTATGGACTTGACTGTACAATATATGTGATTTTCCTCTGTATTTATCCACTATAATTTGCTGTTTGTTTACAGTCGGTTTGTGACTCTGGCAAATAAGGATGTGAACCAAGCAGGCAGAACTAAACTGGATAGAGAACGCCTCAAGTCCTGCATGAGAGAGATGGTATGGTTTTTGTCACTGTAGAAATAAAGACAGAGATACTGTTAAACGTAAAGCTGCAAGAAATGGCATACATTTTACTTCTATTTAGTCACTAATCTCAGCTCCAGTGAAAATAACCAGAAAGGGTCCAAGTAAGGAAATTAATTCCTGAAATGCAGTTTCTTTTATCTTGTAATAATGTCTTTACAATACATTTGCTGTACTTGTTGTGTTTGCCTTACATTCTGCTTTAAGTCAATATTTGTATGAGTGTCCTGTTGGAAATTAATGCTATGCAATAAATCTGTTAGGGTGATAGTGATAATATTGAATATATCTGTTTTGTTGATATCTAACTAAGCAGTGTTTGTGAGGTAATTCAGATCTTATTGCAGTGAAATGCAAATGTCTTGCAGAAGAATACAAAAGTAGAGCTGTAAATATCTCATATAATAAGTGAACCACATATAAAATGGCCATTATTTATTTAGCAACTAATGTGCACCTTGTATAACTAATGTACATAAAGATGTTATTTGGATTGTAAATTGCTTTATATTTAGAAGATCTTGTTGAATTAAATAGACCCATATACCAGTATGTGTATATACATAAGGTGCTTTTATCATCATATACTGTCTTCTGCTCCTGCAGGACAGCATGGGACAGCAGGCTAAACAGATACGCACTCAAGTAAAGAAAAACACAGTCAGAGACAAACTTAAACTGGTGCAGAACTTCCTGCAGAGGCTTCGTTTCCTTGCTGACGAGGTACAACTTTAGTTTTGTGTCACTGTATTCATAACTCTGCTACTGTGGAGGAAATGACCCAGAATGTTTGTGCTGTATGAATTGTGAATTACATTATATTAATGCAGGATTTATTGTCTAGCTACGTAGAATAATGAGATTCACTGGCTAGTTATCCACTGTTTCTGTTTCTTATTTCTCCAGCCACAACACAGCATCCCAGATGTTTTTATTTGGATGATGAGCAACAACAAACGCATCGCATATTCCCGAGTTCCTTCTAAAGACATCTTGTACTCGATAGTCGATGAAGAAACTGGAAAAGACTGTGGCAAAGTCAAAGCTGTATTTCTCAAAGTATGATCATCTTTGTTTCTGCACTAACTCTTGATTTTTTTATTTTCACATGAAGAGACACTTTTCTGATTTCTAATCAACTATAATGTTTCCCATGATGATGTTGTAAACTGAATATTGCATGAGACATTTCAGATCCACATCATCTTGTCATCACTAGTTAAAACTGAAACCAGGAAATGTTGTAATGTGAAGTCGCTGCTAAATGTTGTGTGAAATGATCAGTATGAAATCACAGTACAGTAATGAATTTTTGTGGTGAATTGGTATGTAAACTGCTGATAGAGAGGGAAATCAATTGGGCAGCTATTTAATATTTATTGACTAGGATCAAGTTGCTGACATTGACTAGGTAATGACTGACATAGTGTTAGTACCAAATAGAGTATACACACCAAGCATATTGCTGAGTTGTCTGTCATTGTCGGGAATGTTAAATGAAACTAATTATTCATTTCATTTCGGTTGTAATCTGTGCCCACAGCTTCCTGGTAAGAAGGGCTTTGGTCCTGCAGGCTGGACAGTTCAGGCTAAGCTGGAGCTCTATCTGTGGCTGGGCCTCAACAAGCAGAGGAAGGATTTCCTCAGTGGTCTCCCTAATGGGTTTGAAGAGATCAAAGCTGCTAAAACGGGCCCCGGTCTTCAGTCTGTTCCCCCTGTCAGCCTCGTCTATAACAGTGAGTGCACACCAGAAATGACAATTTAACACTTGGGCTATAGAGTAACAGCAGCAGTCAACACTTATTCACTTCAAATGTTAAAACAATTTTTTGAATCACCATCAGGTTTCCCGTTAATTTACAATGACGTTTGAAATCAAAATCTGTTAAACTCACTCAAGCTTTTGACTTTTATTGATCACTTTTTTCTCTTGTTTCACTTCTCTAAATTCGGTAGAAGATTGATCACAACAGGAATCGATGGTCAGCTAATGTACAGCGACATGTTTTTCTGTGTATCCTCCAGTGAAACAGGTTTTTCAGCTCAGAGCACACATGTACCAGGCCCGAAGTCTGTTTGCTGCTGACAGCAGTGGCCTTTCTGATCCCTTTGCACGGGTCTTCTTCTCCTCACACAGCCAGGTCACCGAGGTAAAAACATGAATGTTTGGACTTGGCTGCTATCTCCACGCTGTGTTAGCACTGCCAGGTCTGGTAATGGGTCTGGTTGAACACATTAACATTCTGTAACAAGAGGAAAATGCTACAGTTAAATATTTCTTTAAAACCTTCACAACCATATTTTTTGGCAATGAACTAATTATGCAAAAATGGCACCTGGAAAAAAGAAGGATAGATAGATAGATAGATAGATAGATAGATAGATAGATAGATAGATAGATAGATAGATTTAGTCTTAATAATACTA
>JAPQRQ010000017.1:25792665-25808756 GCA_037367365.1 Apogon talboti | reverse complement strand
AGGGTTACAAATAAACATCTTATTAAACAAAGAGGCTCTCAGTTCATCATACAGAGGACAATACAAAAGAAAATGGGATTCATTTTCCACTTCTCGCATGTGGATGTTTTCGAGTTCATAAAAACTTTTGGACACCTGACAACATGTGATGAGCTTATAGAATATGATGCATTGGTACAGATTAAACTAAATAACAGTATATTAAGTAGATGAGTTCAGCCTTAAATATCTACACCAGTAAAATGTAACACAAACAGATGAATCCAAAAACATCATATATAAGAGTAAAACACCAGAAGGGACCATTTGCACTATAACTACTTTTACTTTTCATACTTTGAGTACATTTTGAAGTTTTCAGTGCAAGATTTTTACTTGTATTGGATTGGAATCATATTGCAAGAAATACTGAGTAATTGCTTTTTGGATTATCGTCTCACATTCCACACTTGTATTCTCCATATGTTGCAGTGTTGCGTTGTATGAACTGTGTATATTTCATTCATTTCTTTTCCACTTCTTGGATTTCTTATTTCAGAATTACATCTCTATTCATTTCAAGAGACTGGTACAAAAAAAAAGTTATGTGTTTCAGCTTGTTTTTCTGTACCATCTGTGGCTAGACTTCTGGAAAACTTAGACAGCCACAAGTCAAAAAAGGTTAAACTTGAAGTTCAGTTTAAACTGTAATTCTTTTCCGGTCCCTAAAGAGTAAAAATCCACTCTAACTTTGCTGACCTCTGCTTGCTTTGTGGCTTCACCATCTGCCTCTGTCCTCCCTCCATCTGTTTTTTTCTCTCTCTTTTGCATGTTCTTGGCTGTCCTGTCCTCATCCACTGCCGGCCTCTCCTGTCGCCTGCTGTCTTTGCCCTTCGGCCTCAGCTAAGCTAATGAACGGCTACATGGTCCTTACCAATGGCGGCTCCCAGCCTCGCTCCTCACCCAGCCTTTCCTCCCGCACTTTCTCTCGTCCTGCAGGTGACGTCCTCGTCAACATGGACTCGGAGGCGATTCGAAAAATGGACACAATAGTGAAGTTAGATGCTGTAAGGTTTTCTTGTGTTTTTTGCAATATGTTAATTCACTGTAAAGCCTCTTCTGTAGTATAGTGTGTGTTTACATCTGCGAAATGTGAGCGTGTATAAGCACTGCTTCAAGTCCAGTCCTTTTGACACGCCGTTAGTTTGTGTACTGTATGTGCTACTCCTGCTTGCATCATCCACTGTGTGTATTAATCCTTGTGTTGTTTTATGTGACGCCCCCTAAAATAGACGTCTGATGCTGTTGTAAAAGTTGACATGGTGAGTAATTGTTCCAGTAGAAATTTTATACTGAAAATGTCAGCTTCACTTTACCGCTGCGTCAAAATAAGCAATAAATCAAGTTACTGAGAGTTCTTTTAGATGTTAAACTGCTTCAACAGAATGAAGATGAAAGTGACAAAGAGAAGAAGAAGAAGAAGAAGAAAAAGAAGGGAGGAGTGGAAGAGGAGGAAGAGACAGACGAGAGTGTGCTCGACTGGTGGTCTAAGTACTTTGCTTCAATAGAGACACTGAAGGAGGTTTGTTTCTACTGTTTTTGTCTAGTCCACAGTATATCTTGATTTGCCCTCACACTCCCAAAACTAGGCCAACTTATCTTCTCCCTTTATTTTCCAGACCCTCAGAGCCCAGGAGGCAGCTCAGGCAGAGGCAGAAGAGAGGGAGGACCTGGAGATTGCAGCAGAAACTGCAGGTATTGAACTCCAACAAATCAGCCGGGCTGCCTGCCAGCACACCCAGAAACCACTTGCTTTGATTTCCTTTAAAGGAAGATGTCACAGGTATTGAGTTTTAAGATGGTATTCTGCGAAAAGTCTGCACAGTATATTGTTGCAGCATCGTAATTGCAGTGCATGCATTAACATTAGTCACATCACAGTGACATAAACTGCCAAATAAGGCAAGTGAACTCAACTGCAAACTGAAAATGAGCAAGTAACAGGAGAAAAAGTAACTGAAAAGTAAGTTATGGTTGCAAAAAAGTAACATCAATTGTATGGATTTATTTAAGCTACAGAAACAATGAAACAGGTACTTTCTCTAGTGCATCCACAATGAAACAACTGGTGTGTTGGACTAAACACCATCCAAAATATATACAATATTCACAGTAAAAATGAATTTTATATGTAGCACAGATGCACTCCACTACAAAATCACCCTAAACATTCTAGTAGGTTTAATTAATTTATAATATACAGTACAGTAGAAGTCTTAGGCGACAAGTAGGCTTCTTGTTTTAGCAAGACTATAATAATATAATGGCATAGTGTGCACAGGCATCTATTTGGACGACCCGCTCTACCATCTGAGCCACGGCCGGCCCATATTATGGAATTTACTGAATTAATCATTTAGTGATTTACAGCAGGTTTCATTCAACACATGTCCAGTGTTTGTTCTTTTTTGGGCAAATTTTTGTCATGGAAGCAGAGATCACACTTTAATGCTGTGCACAGTATTGCCATTTTTTGTATTTTAATGAAGAGACTGAGAAATGGATATGCTCATTACAACTGTGTAAAAACAACGTAGCTAAGAGTGACCTAAGATTACTGCACAGTACTGTACATGGTCATTTTTTCCAACACTATGCAGACCTAGAGTAGATAAAATTGATAACATTTTGTATTAAGATGGTTGTAATAAGCATTGTAGTTACAGGATGATAAGAGCCTTTTAAGTACTGGATAGGCCTTGGATCTGTTCAGTGTAAAGTCTTACTACATTCATACAGCATCAGTGTAAGATTTATATTAAAGGTTGTTGATTTTGATAAAGAATTTAATTCTAACTGCACTATCATCAGTTTAACTGTGTTCTTTGGGAATTAGATCAAAGTGGAGAGGCATCATTTGTGTTTCTTCCTCATTGGTGCATGAATATTGAAAAACATCATATTCATGACCATTTCATTCATCAGCATGAATCCCTGCTTTCTGCACTGACATGAAAGTTGTCTGATACAAACTCACTGAATTAATCTAACTTATCTCACTAAATCAAGTTTCCTGTTGTAAAGTAGCATATTTAACCCACACACTGACTAACAGCATTTTTTGTGTTATCCCGTAAGTCAAATTAATGAACTTGTAATGTGTTTTGCAACGTTTTTCTTTGTCCTGGAGTTAATTTCCAGAACATTTGACAACATTTGAAACAACTGCAGTTTTCTGTAAATACACCTGTCAGCTTTCATGTTGAGCAAAATGTGGAGCGTTGTGTGCATCCCTGCCTTCATGACTCCAGCCCGTCTTTGTCCACCTCCACCTCCACTCACCCCTCTGATCAGACATCAAACCAGATGACCTTCTCCTAAAAGGGTCAAAGATGAAGGAAAAGAGCAAAGAGAAGAAGAGCTCCAAGGACAAGAAGAAAGGCCACACTGTCGACGGCTCTGAGAAGCAGCCGGTTAAGCCTAAAGTGGATGAACTGATGGTGTGTATAACCATCATATGTCTACACACTAATGACATGAGTCTGCTCACAATACATGTACATTCAGACATGTGACTGGTCGTTGATGCAGGTCTACAACAAGGAGCTGGAGGGTGAGTATGGCAAGTTTGAAGACTGGCTTCATACGTTCAACCTGTACAGAGGAAAAGCCGGGGACGATGATGAGCACGCTCTGGATGACGACAGAATTGTTGGCAGATTCAAGGTGCAGCAGCGTCTTGTTTATGTAAGTTTTACAGATTCAAGTATATGTTGTTTATTACATGCTGTTCTTCTGTGATGCAGGGATCCTTATGTATGTACAAGCTACCTCTGTCTGAAGAGGTCACGAGAGAGGCAGGATTTGATCCTAATATGGGCATGTTCCAGAGCATTCCACACAACGATCCGATCAACGTCCTCGTCCGTGTCTATGTGGTCAGGGTGAGTCATCTGTGGACTAGTTTTACTAGATTGCAACATTAAGCCTTTCAAGACCCACAACTAGTTTTGTCACAACTTTCAAATTACATTTTTGTCTTTCCCACCATTTATTATATTATCCTATGCATTTGCATGTTTCATTGAAAATCATGTATTTTCCTATATTTAACTCAATGATCATGTAGATGTTCATAAAGCTCAGAGTAAACACCAAAGCTATTAGATCAAAACAGAAAAAGTGACTTTTTCAACAAAATATAAACTAACTGAACAGAAAAATAAGCATGTAAAAGCACTGTCATTTATTAAGCTATTAAATGGATTTTATTGACGAATCAAACTTGTCGAAGATGATGACGTTTCCATGTTCACTAAAGGAGCCCCTGAACATCCAAATGGGTCAAATCTGATGATTATGAAAAGCTGAGAAACTGCATTTTACCTGAGGTTCTAACATTATTAAACATTTTAAATCAGTAGATGCTTTTTGTCAGCAGTGGATGTTTGGATCATTATGGTTTAAAGTATGTAAAAAGAAAAAAGTAGGAATGAATATCATGTTCTTGTCTGACCTGGTTTGTTTATTCCAACCCAGGCTACTGATCTCCATCCTGCTGATATCAACGGGAAGGCTGATCCTTATGTTGTGATTAAACTGGGCAAGTCAGAGGTCAAAGACAAAGAGAACTACATCTCCAAACAGCTTAATCCTGTTTTTGGCAAGTGAGTGAAGAAGAATATTACACCTGTTTTTAGGGGTTTACTTCACTTCATTGTATTTATGTGGAAGTGCAGGAGAATTGTCTCTAAAACATTTGTCAAGCAGAAAAAAAACACAACTGTCTAAATTTAAAACATTAGCCTTGTAGAACATAACCTGTAAGTCAAGCAGAAAGTAATGATGTTTTTCATTTCAAAATGTTTAATGAACCTGAATCTTCTTTCTCCATTTCCTCACACTTAAGTTAATCTTCTACTTCTTTGTGCGCAGATCCTTTGACATTGAGGCCACTTTCCCCATGGAGTCCATGCTGACAGTGTCCGTGTATGACTGGGACTTGGTTGGCACCGACGACCTGATTGGAGAAACAAAGATTGACTTGGAGAATCGTTTCTACAGCAAATACAGAGCAACGTGCGGCATTTCTTCCAACTACTCACTGTAAGTAAATGTTGGTCATTTCCAGGGACACCATAAGGGGGAGAGAAGGGCCCATGACTGACACTGGCTCAAGGAAATAGTGATTATTCAGTTTTTTATGAAAACTGTTAACCTATCACCATAAAAGAATGTTAACTTTACAAAGCACTATTAAATATATTTGTTCTTTTGCATTAGTGTTGTTTTGGCAGTACCCCTGGTCATTTCCTCTGCATCTTGAGTCTTTACAGAATAATGTATCACAAATTTTGAGAGCTTTAATAATCTTTTTGTTGTCCCAAATATCAGCCATGGATACAATGTTTGGCGGGACCCTCTGAAGCCCACTCAGATCTTGGCTAAGCTGTGCAAGGACGGAAAGATTGATGGACCTCATTATGGACCAGGCGGCAAAGTCAAAGTGGCAAATCGAATCTTCCAGGGACCAACAGAGATTGAGGATGAAAATGGTATGAATCACCAGCAGATTGTTAGAAGACATATTATAATTGATGTTTAATAGATCGTAAAACTACAATGATTAATATATTAGATTAACTTATTTTGTGTACAATTAGAATATATGATGATCAATAATCAGTGTGATGCATTAGTCATATTCTTATCATTTGCTATTACTTAAGAGCAGCATTTTTGTCTCAAAGATAGTCTGTTAATATTGTAGTTTTTGTTTATTGTCATCTGCTATTGGCAAATGTACTTTTTTATCTATTGTGTAATACTAAATGTTACATAAACTCAGGTTTTGTGCTCATTCAAAGATAGTGTGATAATGAATAAAGGGCTGATTGACTTTTAGACAGTTCAGATTTTTGTTTTATTTTGCTAGCAGAATAAGGGAATTAACCATATGTGTCAGGATTCCATAATAAATTAATCCCATGTTTTCCCATTTCATCTTTTGTGGTTCTTCCAGGCCTGAAGAAGCAAACTGAGGAGCATTTGGCTCTGACGGTCCTCAACCACTGGGAGGAGATCCCCAGAGTGGGTTGCAAACTCGTTCCTGAACACGTGGAAACCAGACCACTGCTCAACCCCGACAAACCTGGCATTGAACAAGTAAGAACAACACACACTTATCTGGAGTCTTGGACTAAAATGTAGCTCAGTGAAAATTCTGTCACCATCTCAAAAGGATGCATTAGAACAGGCCAATAAACTACTGACATTATACATTTCCTAACTACTTCACTTTAATGGCTCCTCGTTCTTATTTGTCAATATAGATCCCGAATGAGCATGATTTTATCACTGTAGTAAATCAATGCAACACAAGCATAAATATGTAAATTATGTCTATCACTCTACTAGCCCACATGTGGTTATTCTTGAATTAACTTCTGCTGAAGATCCAGTTCAGTTCACTATGTAGTTTTTGTAATAAATTGTATTTTTTACCAAATTACAATTTTTTGAAGTATGTTGTATAACCTTACCTCTTTACCACAGGGCGGTGATAATAATTATTGAAACATCGTGAAACACGTCTGGACGGCCATTTTCAATGACCTGGAACATTTTTAGCTAATAGCTAATTTGGACAATTTTCCCAAATTGCCATTTTTAAACTATATAGTATAACCTTACCGCTTGACCACTGGAAGGCTTTGATGACCATAGGAATAAATGGTTAAAATACCTTGAAACACCTCTGGGTGGCCATTTTTAGTAATCTAAAACAGCATTGTTGCCATTTGTGACACTCTCTCATCTCCTTTAGCAAAGGATGGTCCAGTGTATACATATAACGAAAACCTTTTCTCCTCATTCTACTTTCTCCTGGTTAAAATGTTTTGACAGGTTTTAACAATTTTTGTTTCTTTGTCCTTAGGGGCGCATTGAGATGTGGGTGGATATGTTTCCCATGGATATGCCTGCTCCAGGGCCCGCAATTGACATATCACCACGGAAACCAAAAAGGTAGACCCAAGAGGGGGTAAGAGAGTAAGACAGATACGAATATGTATATACTTTCTGAATATGAGGCTACAAATGTTATGGGGAAGACAGCTGGATTAAAAAGTGTCTAAAGTTACAGTTTTATCCACAGATTTTGTAGTTTCATTACAGGTTATATGATGGTGAGTCTTTCAGATTGGCTAGCTCTTTATTTAATGTCAAATACAAGTCCAACTGTGTGTTCCTTCCTCCCCCCCTTACCAGATATGAGCTCAGGGTGATTATTTGGAATACAGACGAAGTAATACTGGAGGACGATGATTACTTCACTGGGGAAAAGTCCAGTGACATATTTGTCAGGGGGTAGGTACGGCGGGGTGCGGTGACCAAGCCTCATCCCGTGGGTGTGAGCTGTGTGTGGATTTTTTTTTTTGCAGTTAATCATTTTTTTGTTTTTGTTTCCATTTTTCCTGTGTGCGTGTTTGTGTCGTTTGTCTTTGTGTTTGTGGTGTGTCTCCTGTCTGTCGTCTTCTCTCTCTTCTCTGGTCAATGCTCTGCTGATGTCTAGCTTTGAGCTTCGTGTTATTATTTGGAACACTGATGACGTTATTCTAGAGGACGATGCTTTCATGACAGGAGAGAAGATGTCTGACATCTATGTCAGGGGGTAAACACACAATCCCATCGCATGGCTCGTACAACTCCCTCAACTTCCCTTCCTCCTGAAGCACTGATTTCATTCCTTTATCCACTTTTTTGCCTCCAATTTCCACTCTCCACTCAGCACGCAGCCTCGCTTGCCTTTTACAACTTCTATTTAGCACGCTGTAATGCAAAGAAAAAGCACTCAGTGAGGACCAAACCATGTCAATTCAATTATCCAGAGGAAAAGGCATAAAACTAGTTCAATCTTAGATGATTGGAAGTTCCTTAAGAACATTTTGACCTTTCTGGGTAACTCCATCTACAGAGGAAGGATGATTTAAAAACTCTGGAGCAGCTGCTGTTTTAGAGCTTGCATAGACAGCTTCAGATCAAACAGACCAAAATATATGGGAGAAAAAATGTATTGGAAAATAATTTATCCACTTTTCTCTTTCAAAATGCAAAAATTTGTTTTTGCCGTGTTCACAGTATCAAATTCAGACAAGATACATTACAGTAAATTTACATTAAAAACACTGTTTTGAATGCACCATTAATCTTTAGAGCTTTTTTTTCCCTCTTTGTGAATAAACATTTATATCATTCTAGAGTTGTAGGGATTTTTTGTAAGTTTAGTCCATGGTTTGGTTTTGTACTGAAGTGGTTAATGGATCTATTTTACAAAACATTAATTATCATGATATTTTCAAGTTATTTGAAGCCCCTTGCATGGACATATACACTGTAAGCAAAGAATATGCATGCTAGTACAGCAGAGGTCCTGTGGTTTTACACAGCAGGCATTTTGACATATTATTTTCAGAAGAACGTGTAATAATGGCTTTATGCATTTCATTCAAAGGTCTAATATCCAACAATCTAAAAGTTTGATGATTAATATAACAGGTCTTTAAAGATACTTGGACATTATCATTACTTTAAACATAAAAAATTGTATTGATCAGGCTGCAGAAGAACAAAAAAATATAACACCAACACAGAACCAATCAGCGCAGATTTAGTGAATGGATCACAGTGTGGTGTATGAATGTCTTTTTAAACAAAATACTACTAGAAATAGTAAATTAAAATAATTTCTTAGATTCATTTAAAGGCGGATTGCAAGCCCAACCATATGTCTCGACAACAGAAATAGGTCCTGAGTTACATTCATAAAAGTCTCATATTAAATTTACATGTGTGAATTTAGTGCTGTCAAAATGTCTGATGTGAAGAAGGCTCTTTCTATTTGAGGTATTTAATTCTTACTTAAAGTTACTGTTGTCAGTGTTTTGTTGAGTCTCCTCACTCCTGCATCGTTTGACTGTAACTGCTTTTCCCTCCACTGTTACTGCTGACTTGGTGTCACCTGTGAATGTGCCACCTCAGGAGTTTACTGTAACAAGCAGGGCACCATCCTAAAACAACCCTAAAATAAATATAGAAGAAGTACTTTTAATACTTTGTGAGCACTTTTACTCTATGCTAATTAACTCAAAAAACAAACTTAAGTTAGCTGTTACATGTGAAGATTAAACACAGGGCTGTTTCAGATGGATCCAGTGCTGTGATACAGAACTTACAGGTCACATAAAGCAGTGTTGGGGAGTAACAGCGTTAAGTAACTAAATTAAAAAAAATTTTATAAATGGTTAATAATAAAATACAGTCACTAATCAAAATGTTGGCCATTATCCAAATATATTATTTTCAGTAATACTGAATATAAATGTACACTGATCAGCCATCATTATAAAACATCAACAGGCAAAGGGGTATTAATTTTAATTATCTCATTTCAATGGGACCCAGTCATCATTTAACAATTTAACATTAACCTCCTAGGACCTGAGTATGTATTTTGAATGAACTTTTCCTTACATTTTGGACCAGTAGGATCTGATATGTATAAAAAACTAAACACTGTCAACATGAAGCAGTTTCAGGAAAAAAAACCAAACTTCTCTCTGCTCATGCTATGTATTATATTTCTATATTCACAATGATTTAAATCCCAGTGTCCTCAAGCCAGATTTTCCCAATCCATCCTGTCCTTTTCCCTTCCCTGAAGTATGGCACAAATTTTGACATGTTTTAGTAGTTGAATAGAGTAATGAGTCTGACTCATTTTTTTTTACTCTGATCAGTGTAATGATCACAACATGTTTAAGTTAATTAGAATAAAGAATTGGGTGCAGAAATCCCAAAATGAAGCATCCTCATATGCAAACACATGGTCTCAGGAGGTTAAACAATTCCAGTCTTAATTCAAGTCACATTGAAGAGCTTTCAGTAAAGCTTTTACAGTGCTATGAGGTTTAAATCTATAGCGGTAACTAGTGATCCATTTCGTTTTACGCCTTCCCAACACTGCCAAATCGATACATCCAACGCATCGTTCCTCCTACTCTACTCTCCCCACTACTGAAGCCAGCCTAGCTCAGCTGTTACTAAAAGAGCTCCAGTCAGCACAGATTTACCTCTTAGACTTTTATCTTCTGCTTGTAAATATCACACTCTGCATTCTGACACAGGGCAAAGAGGTTCTGGTTAAATATCAGCATTCTGTAAGACTTTGTGTCTGCATGGCTTTGAAAGTAGAGTGACTCTCCAAGATGAAATCAGATCTATTGAGTCTTTCAAGAACATTTGTAGTGACACCAGACACCCATACACTGCTGATTTGATCTTGGTGGGCCATATTACATGTTCTGACTTTGACCTTTTTAGCATCATCTCTCTTGTTAGCAGACTGATACATTTAACATGTCCTACACTCTTAAATCAGCCACAACTAAATTAATCTAAAGTAACCAACACTGTTCTAACCGAGAAGTGCATGACAACAATGCAATATTTCCATGTCAGAAAACAACAGCAGTAGTGTGACCACTGATCTTACCTTCCCTCAGGTGGCTGAAAGGGCAGCAGGAGGACAAGCAGGACACAGACGTTCACTACCACTCCCTGACCGGCGAGGGCAACTTTAACTGGCGCTTCGTCTTCCCCTTCGATTACCTCATGGCCGAAGAGAAGATCGTCATCTCCAAGAAAGAGTCCATGTTCTCATGGGATGAGACTGAATACAAGATCCCTCCTCGGCTCACTTTGCAGGTCTGGGACGCCGACCACTTCTCTGCTGATGACTTCCTGGGTGAGTCCTCATTCAGCTTAATTTAACTACCATTCTAAATGTTCATTAGGTTATTAAGTAGGCTCTTACAGGTATTAAACAATCACTAATTCAATATTACATTATTTACTAATATACTAAATACACTATTTGTAATTCATAAAGTTACTGGTGCCCTTTTTTTTTTTTTTTTTTTAAATCTTTGTTGAGTTGCACTGTTCCTTCAGCAAGTCAGACTATTTACTACCTGTTACAACGAGTAAAATGAGCCTTGAGATACATTTAATGTTAGCATTAAAACCAAGGTGTATGAATCAGTTAATTTGATATGCATTTGAGAGTTTGTTGATAAACTTATTAAAATATACTATAAATTCCAAATCTAATGGTTATAAAAGACAAAAATGAGGGAAATTGAGGTCTGGTGCTTAATGGTAAAAGTAAAGCAATAGGTCACTAGCATGATGTCGTAAGCTAATGAATTATGAAGTGTTTGCAACCTAATAGTCTTGTGATAAACCATTTATACACTGAAATTCCATTATTATAGTAGTCGTAGTTTAAACTGGTCACATTTTGTATGTTTTTTTAATGTATTGATATTTCTTGGTTTTATGGTTGTGCAGCTAGTTCAATGACAATTAAAGGCATTCTATTGTATTCTATCTTAAGAATAATATATTACTCTTAAAATGAAATCAAGAAGCCTTTGGTGCTCAATATATAATATATCTACTGTTCACAATGTTTTAGTCGAGCCAATGAACCTGAAGAAGATGCGTATTTCCTAAATCTTTGTCGTTTCTTAAACAAAACTCATCTAGTGACAGTCTATTTATCCCCATTAACTAAACTGAAAGAAACAGACTTCCAAAGAATAAATGTTTGAACTGAAATGTCCTCTAAAAACTCTGTAGTAAAACTACCCATGTTTTCTCACAAATAATAGTACCAAACTGTTTTTACTATTTCCACCTCCAGGTGCGATTGAGCTGGACCTAAATCGATTCCCACGCGGGGCTAAGACGGCCAAACAGTGCTCCATCGACATGATCCGAAGTGAGCAGGAGCTGCCTACCATTTCCATCTTCAAACAGAAGAGAGTGAAGGGCTGGTGGCCGTTTGTAGCCCGGGATGAGAATGATGAAATGGAGCTAACGGTAAGATGGCCAGGAAATACTGAGTATATCACAAAGTAACCCACAGTTGGCAGCACAAAGAAGAATATGACAAAACCATTAAGATCAAGTAGAGGAAGATGACATTTATTTTTCAAAGGATTTCATTTGTACATCCTTTAAGTATTTCAATAAACAAATATATATGCATAAATACATGTATTTTAATAAGATTTACATTTTCTGTAATTTTCAATTTATAGGTAGAAACCTAATTTTCTCTAAACATTTAGGAACTGTATGGGAAGTGCACTTAGTGTGCAATGTGATGTTTATAAATTGATGCCTTAATAGAGAGGAGTGATGTGATGGACAGGAATGTTTCATTAGTGTTATGAACGCTAATGTTTCATTAGCGTTCATAACATGGAGCAGACAGAAGTCCCCAAGCTATTGCTTTATCCTAAAACAGACATTTTTTCCTGTAGTGTTGGATCAAGAATAAATTCAGTGTTAACAATAGAAACATGTCTGTCATTAACTATCTGTCTAATTACTGTCACTGATTATCAACAGGAATTGTCTGGTTAACTAGTTGAACACATTGTTATTCTAGGGTAAAGTTGAAGCTGAGCTTCATCTGGTGACAGCAGAAGAGGCTGAGAAAAGTCCTGTCGGACTGGGACGAAATGAGCCTGATCCACTGGAAAAACCTAAGTAAGTAACCAAAGTGTTCCTATGTTATGTGTTTTCAGAGTATGTGTAGACTCACAAACATTCATAAAGCTGCACAGTTCTTTTTTGTACCATTAAAATTTGAGGAAGGTTGTTTGGAGCAGAAAAAAAGCACAAAAAGGAGCAGGTGTCCCTTTAAATTTCCTCATCAGGAAAATCATTCCCACAAATGCAAAAAGCAGTGAATAAAACTGTACAAATGAGATTTGGCCTGAGCGCTGCTTTTTGCAGTCTGAAAAAGCCACTGTTACACTTTCGCACTCGTTTCTCCTCCTACCATCTCTTCAACTGTCTCCCTCTGTCTCTCCCTTTCCCTCTTCTGTGTATGTGACTCTTCCTCCTTATCCTTCTCCCTGTTTTTGCCTCCATCTACATTCCTTCGTCCCTCTCTTCCCTCCCTTCCGTGAAGTCGTCCGGACACCAGTCTTGTGTGGTTTCTGAGCCCTCTGAAGTCCATTCGTTACTTCATCTGGCACAACTACCGCTGGCTGATCCTCAAGGCCCTGGGGCTGATACTGCTGCTCCTCATGCTGGGCCTCTTCCTCTACTCAATCCCTGGTTACCTGGTCAAGAAGATGCTGGGGGCCTGATGCGCTGGTAGCCTCTGCGCCTCTTCTTCTGCTGTCTCTGGCTTTTTAGACCCCTTTGTCTCCTGGTTTCTCCTGTCCTAACTGTAACACCTCCTCCTCTGTGACACCAAACTCAGTTTGCTTGTGTTCTGGCTTTTCCTCTCCTGTCTCCTCTGCTGTCTTAGCCGTACAATAGTCTCCTCTGTATCATGTACATCTTACCTCCATCTGCCACCAAGTGCCATGACACATCTCACAAGTAACTAATTGTGCACTATGAAACAATGTCACCGTTTACAGCAGTTGGTCAGTCATCCATTCATTCATTCTATCACTAAATTCATTGTGCATATGTTTGTAACTGTTAAGCTTTTACTCTGCAGTGTGAATTTTCTGTCTGTAAGTTGTCAGACATACTCTGTGTTGTCTTAAAAGTCCAGTGTGTAGGATTTAGTGGGATTTAGGAGGAGCTTCAGTGTTCATAATTGTTTACATTATTCTATATCACAAAAATTTAAATTACTGAATTAGCCTTTTATATCTGCAGAGGAAACAATCCCCTTTACATAATCCTCAGAGTAAACTCTGTCTTTCAATTTGCATTTTGTAACAGGAGTCACCCAGTGTTAAGATGCATTACTGTCACTATGCTTAAGTTAGACCATTGTTAATATTCTCTTAAATGAAAAGCCCAAAATGGACAAAACACATGCTAGCCTAAATGGGGGCATGTTGCATTTTTTTGCACGCTATAGTGGAAGATAACAGAGATATTCATGTTTGCAATCTTCAACTTCACTGCTAGATGCCACTAAATGTTACACACTGATCTATGAACAAGAATTAGATATTACTCACAAATGCTTACTAACCACTAATCCGGGCTTTCTCTTTCTTCTCCTTTACCCTCCCCATGTTTCATGTCTCATCTTTCTCTCCATCATCATTCACACCACCCATCCATCCTTCTGCAACCACTTCTACCACTCTATCTCTCCTGTACAAAATCCATAGTCGCCCAGACACCACCTTCCTGTGGTTCCTGAGCCCACTGAAAGCCATCCGCTACCTGATCTGCAACCGCTACAAGTGGCTGATCATCAAGATCGTGCTGGCCCTGCTGCTGCTCATCATGCTGGGCCTCTTCCTCTACAGCATGCCGGGTTACCTGGTTAAGAAACTGCTGGGGGCCTGAGTGTCTGCTGGAAGGACAGGGAGGGTGGTGGCAAGCCAGATTGATCAGTGGATGGATAAGGGGTTGGTGGTGGTGGTGGGGCACTACAGAGGGTTGAAGGTGGGAGCTGGTTCATTGGCCCGTCTCAAAAAAAGAGATTGCAAGGAATCCTGGTGCCTCCCCTGTTAGCAAGGAGGAAAACAAGCACTGGAGGTCTGATTGCACTATTTTCTCCTCTGTAATCCATTCTGATCTATACAGCTCGCCACCTTCCACCTCAGCCCTGAGGAGAGAGGCACAAGCCAGCCGAAATGACTTTTCCTCAAGTCACAAGAAACACTGTCTAATTCTCTATCGAATCTGCAGCAAACTTAACAAATCTCAGTATCTGATGTCCAACCAAACAGACATCCTTGAACTGACTGCACAGCAATCAAACGCCTGACAGTAACCCCTGATCTGACCCTAAACACCTGTAACCAAACAGTTACATGACAACACATTTTTATTTAACTGTTTCTGCATCTTTTAAATATTTATCAAACTAATTCAAGTCAAAGCACTGGGGTTTTGGACAGATGATTGCATGGATATTCATTTCAAAGATGCCAAGTAAAGATGCAAAAAAAATCGACTACAGATAACATGTCTGCGACTGGGTTAATAGGGAACAAATGAACAGTATTTTTAACAATTATTGCTCTTGCAGCCTTTGCACACTTAAATAATAATAATGAATACACAGCAATGAAGATGACTATTTTCCTAAAGGGATTCAAAGAGAGAAAGAACAAGACGACTTAAAAATAATAAGTAAATATTAAATATGCTTTCTGCAGGGTTTAGTAACTACGGAGGCATGATGCTGTTAAGCCAGAAGAAGTACAAAAAAGGTTTGTTACAACATTTGTGTTATTACCACATATTTAACCTTATTGCAACATAGTTCTGTTTTAGCAGATGCAGATTTAACAGATTTTTTTTATAATATGCAACCCTTTGTTAGAAATATTAAGTAGAAATACAGTCATGGAAAAAATTATTAGACCACCCTTGTTTTCTGCAATTTCTTGGTCATTTTAATGCCTGGTACAACTCAACGTACATTTGTTTGGACAAATATAATGATAACAAACATAGCTCATAAGAGTTTAATGTCAGAGCTGATATCTATTCATTTTCCATAGTTTTCTTGATAATAACCAAAATCATTCAGTTCTTACATTAATATCTATGTCATTGTACTGACAAACAGTGCTTTTAGCCATTCCATGTTTCCTTCTCTGTTTTAGTCACATGATACACACAGGAGTTGGTACTTGATTGCATAACCATTGTTTTTGGTGACTGCAGACATGTGTCTGGACATGTTCTCCACCAGTGTCTGACATTGTTCTGCTGTCATACCAGCCTGTTCCTGTTGCACCAATTCAAACAAATTTGCTTTGTTTGTGTTCTTGTGGTTCTCCATTTTGCGTTTGATGATTTTCCACAGGTTTTCAGGTGGATTTAGATCTGGTGATTGAGCAGGCCAAGGCATGGTTCCAATGTTCTGGTTCTCCATCCAGGCTTTAACTGACCTTCCCGTGTGTCAAGGGGCATTGTGTTGTTGGAAAATCCAGTCATTGGAGGAAGGAAAGAGTTTTCCAACTGATGGAAGAAGACTGTTTTCAACAGTAGTCCTGTACATGAGCTGGTTCATCCACCCTTCACACAGTTGGATCTGTCCTGTT
>JAPQRQ010000017.1:25767408-25783856 GCA_037367365.1 Apogon talboti | reverse complement strand
AAACAATAAAAAACTGAGTTAAAAGCCAAAGAGAAGAAATATGTTTTAAGAGAGGATTTTAAAATAATAAGTTGCATAATGTTGTTAAAATTGTGCTTATTTTCCTGAATAAACTTTAGGTTGTTCAACTTATTAAAATTTTTTGGGGAAACGATAGTTTGTAAATGGAAATATTTTTTTATTTAATTTAATAACTAAATAATATAACAATAACTAATTATCTTAAGTTATGACAGTATTTTACTGGAGCCATCCACTTCATATTAAGTTGGGCTGTATGTGGCACCTGAACTAACATGGGTTTGACACCTCTGCACTAAACACTAGTTCATCAACCGTCCACATGAGCATGTGCTTTACAAGTATGCATTACTCACATGTACTGCCTCAAAATGCTCTCTGCCATTTCCCAGATTTGGAGTTTGTCTGCAGATATGATATTCCCCATACTCTCCCAGTAGGCTGCATCCTTTGACGCATCACGGACTTCTGTGCTTTCAGCGGCGGAACTCTCCCTTAGAAATAAACAGAACCATTGTGTCAATTATCCACATAGAGGATGATCTCAATTGTTGTATTGCATGATGTCCACTTCAGGTGACAGTCAAAGTAACAAATATACTCTTCCATTTGTCAGGATGAAAAAGTACAAACAGCTCAGCAAAAAGTAATTTCAGGTTTTCTTCATAATGGAGAGAAATTCATTATTCATAAATGAATAAACAACACATAAGGACAAAATATTTCAGTATTTCCTTACCGGTGCTGCATTTGATTCTCAACAAAGCATTTCAGAGCAGTCAGAGCGTCATTGGGGTGAATGGAGTCATGGGGCAGCGTAGGTGTGGAGCTGGCCTCCAGGTCATCAGCCTCATCCTTCTAAAACAATAACCAAGTACACAGCACTTAGTGTCTGATTAACAATCCTCCTGTTTGTTCAGGACTTGCCCTCACCTCAGTCTGCTCATTCTCCTCTTCACTCTTCTCCTGTTTGTATTTCAGTACAAAATCCACCAACTTGTACATATCCTCTTCATCAATGCCAAGAGCCTGAAGACAAAACACAAGGATTCACTACTGACATTACCCATGTCAAATTATATTTGCAGATGTCTTTGAGGATTGGTTTTGTCTTTGTCTCATCTGTGACATAAAGATTAACTGCTGCAGAGCAACATTTGGACATCACATGAACTCACCAAGAGGAGAGTCTCTATCTTCACAAACGCCTGTCCATCCTTCCCCTGCGGACCCAGCAACTTTGCAACTTTGTCCTCGATGAAGAAGCCCTGAGATGAAAGCCAAGAAAACAGTGCATTTCATAACTGTAAATGACCACATGTGATTGGAATAGATTAACATGGTAATAAAATCAACAACACACTTTAAGCTTCAGTGCACAATTGTGTTTTTTGTCTGTCAGTTACTACTCTCCAGCTTGATAGAGAACTGGTTCTATCACTCCATAGTATCATGAGTGGCTGATTTCTGTAGATTCAATTTTAAAAATCCATTTATAAACCTGTTTCAAAGGATGTGTTTTTGTCCTCATTCAGTGGTTTACTTGCTACGCTTAGGCGTTAATTATATTAGCAAAAGATAATCTGCATAGCCCAAAGAGTAACATTTAAAAAAAAAAAAAAGAATCAATATTAGATTTTCCCAAAAAGAATTTAGAACAAAGAATAACTGGGAACCACCAGTATAAGGTATCCTGCCCCCAGCATGTAGTCTGCCTTCATTTAAATAAGGGGTGTCAAACTCATCTTAGTTCAGGGGCCACATACAGCCACGCTTTGAAGACATGTATGTAACATGACCTGAAGTTTTAAAAATCAGTGCAATTTTAACAATATTCTGCCTCAGTTTATCATTTACACATGTGCATTACAACTTAGAGATGACAGTGGATCTACAAATACACAAAACATTTAGTAACAGGCAGAATATAATGTCTTCTCTGAAGACATTTCATGTTATTAATATTTGTTCAGTATATTCACAGGTTTTGTGAAAAGTTAGTTGGTAAATGTAAATATTTTCATGCAATTTTAATTTTTTTTACACTAAAGGGTCAGATCAAGCGTCGACATGGTTACATGTTTCATGTTCAATGGACTCCAACTTTGTACATATAGAACCTATATCAATGTGTGTTACGTATTTCAGTAGGTACTTGTAAGTACTTAAACATAGTAAGGATGATGATTGCATAAAATGAAATATTTTAAAATGTGCTCAGTTTTGCCTAAAATGTGTTAAATAACATATTATTCTACACTGACGTCAAAATTTTGAAAAATATATTGGAAACTTTGGCCTTATTGACAGATTTAAAGTAACAGTTTCAGTTCTTGATCCTATTATGATGTAAGGACCAGTGTGTCTAGAAAACAAGTCTACTTTTAATACAAGCATTTATTATACACCACAGTGATAGGACAGAAGCCTCGTTTTCCTCACCATCTCATCAAACATCAGCTCCATCAGTTTCTTCATGGTGTTGGCCGACACCGTCCTGGCCCCCTCTGCTGTGCTCTGCTCACTCGCCGCCTGTGCGCCGCTCTCGCTTTGCGCCGTCGTCCCAACCCGGGACGCTTCCATGTCTGTGCCCGTCACGGACTTTGACCCGTCTGAGGCGCCGTGCCTGCGGTCGGGGTCGTCGGTGTACGGTGAAGCCTCGGAGACGGCCCGCACCTGGGTCTGTTTGTGAGGCTCCGTGGACACCACAGAAGGCTGCTCCCAGGGCCAATCCAGAATGTGCTTGTAGATCATCGAGTCGACGACCAAAGCCTTCTCTTGCAGTTGCTTTACCTCCTCTTCAAGTGTTACCCACATTTTGTCAAATTTCTGGGCATCAGCAACAGCAAAGTTCCTGCGTTGAGTGTAGAAGGGTTGATGATGTGAAAAAATAAATAAATAAATAAAAATTCTGAAATCAGGACATTTTAAGTGTAAAAAAAGTATGATAAAATGAACAGGAAAATGAGGACTCACTTAATTTTCTTCTGCATGTGTTTATATTGTTGGAAGCTGCGTTTGTACTCCTGATACAACTTCTCCCTCTTCTTATCCAGCTGTGGTTGTTGAAGCTTTCCTCTATTGATCAGGATTCTCAGATCTCTCTGCAAACTGAGACACAAATTCATTCAAGTGACAAAGAGCGAGCAAAGGGAATACTGTACAACAGTCTGTGCTAAAATCTGTCTGCATTACCTCGACAGCCTGCTCTTTATGTGGGTAAAGTTAATTTTAAGCCTATGTTGGTATATCTGCTCCCTTTTTATTCTTTCCTTAAGGAATAGGCTTTCACCCTGTATTTGTTGACCTTCCACCTCCAGAGCCTACAGAAGCAACAAGAGAGTCCATCAACACTGATATTTTTTACATTTCATTTCTTCTATTCATAGTATCATTACAATAACTGCCGCTATATTCTGTATTATACACTGTATTGTTTCTTATGCTGTTCATTATTATCAAAATATAAAATGCTCTTGTTCTTTATGGGTACTTTTATATCCTCCCGAGATCCAGCAATGCATTTTTGTCCTACGAAGGGGAGTTTATTATTTATTTACTACAAATTTATTACAAAGTTATTAGTTATTAAAATCAACAATTGATCAACAAATACATTTTGTAATAGGACACCCAAGAAGCAGTCGTCAGCTTATAAATAGGGGCCCATAAGACACATTTTACATCATAATCCTTAAGACATCAAATGTTCTAAATAAGTACACAAATACATATTAAAATACTTACCCATCTACCTAACGATGATTTAATTCCCTTTCCTTAGTCTTATTTCAACTAGCATAGTCAATATTCTCAGATATTTTAATAGTAAAATATTGGGCTTTACCAACATAAATAAAGAGTTAACATATTTTGCATGCAGTTTCACAATTTCACTTAATTATTTAATGTAAAAAAAAAAAAAGCCTAAACTTTTGTTAACTTGGTCTCAGGAGGATATAAAAGGATGCACAGTAGAAAACCAACAGACAACTGAGATGTATTCTGGTATTTGTGCAAACCCGAAACTGTGCGTCCTCATCCATCTTGATGCCGAAAAAAACATCATCAACTTCAAACATGAGATTGTGAATTGTGGCTTCATACTCCTCCACTTTGTGCATTCTGTACGTCAGCCTCTCCACCTAGAAATGATGAGGTACAGAGCTGAATTAAATAACCTACAAAAAATAAGATGATTTTTTTTTTTTTTTTTAAATCAGTCATACTGACGTTTTTGTCCAAAAGCTCCTTCATACATTGTTCCCATACAGTCTTGTCGGTTGTAAGTAGGGCTTCATGTTCCTGCTGATAAACGTTCTACCAACACAAGTACAACCATTAGCAAGAACAACAAAAACATCACAACAAAAACACTTATTTATAGTCATATGTGAAATGACCTGTACCAATCCATTTCTCCTAAAAGCTGCGTCTTGTCCTACCTCGGTTTCAGCCAGCTCCTCTCTGTAGGCTTTTACCAGTGTTTGGATCTGGTCCTCCATTCTTTCTATCATCAGGTCAATCTTTTCTGCTTGTTTTCTCAATTCTTTAACATAGTATTCATCGCTTAACTTCAGTTCCTGTTGCAACAACATAGAGATTAGATTAAGATAGAGACGGAGACAGAGACAGAGATACTGTAGATGAGGATGTACCTGCTTCAGATCACTTATGAGTTTTTTCTTCTCTTCTATGACTGCAGCACATAACTGTTGCTGGCTGTTCACAGCTTCCTGCAGCTCCTGAGGAATCACCATCAGATTAGCCGCCTCCCACCCTTTGGCGATCTCCTCACATTTTTCCTTGCTGGACGTCACATTATTCTCCAGTCGTTCCAGTCTGGGACAGCAAAGACAAACATGTTGGCAAAAAGGAAAGGATGGAAGGATAAGGGCTAATAATGGTAAGGGGATTATTTCTAATGAATAAACTCTGTTGAAGACTGTTCTAACAATACGAATCTAAACCCTCTACAGTATAATCAAATTATAGTGGCACAGGCAGATAAAAAATGACACTTAAACTTTACCTAATTCTGCGATCTTCATCCAACTTTGATCTTCGCATCGACTCTTTGGCCTCAGCTGCAGTTAGGACGTTTGTCACCAATGCCGTGTGATCTTTCCGTAGGTCTATTATTTTTTTAGGTGTAACCATCTAACATAAGAGAGACAGTTGTTCACTTAGTTAGTTGAATTTGTTTTATTTCGGCATGAGTCACATTGCTCCCTTAGGTCAATTGGCTTGACAGACAAATGAAAACATTTAATAAAGGCATAATACAAATGTTTGATCAAAACATGTACTTCTGTGTTTGAACGTGGAACATTTACATTAAAACACGTCCATCTGCTGTCCCTGAAATGTACTGTGACTCATTTGCTTGGAGAAATAATCTAAACATAGTGGTTAAAGAGATGATTCTCATGACGAATTTCAATAAAATAAAATCTGGAGAAATTGACAGACAATTTGAACGCCAAGCAAACCTTGTAATCCTCTTCCCACTCCTTCACTTGAAACTCTTCAGGGACCTCCACCAGTGTGGGCTGTTCCTCCTGAGTGGAGACACTAAAGGTGCATTGTGTGATCAGCACTTGCATTTCATTTCGGAACCAGTCAAAGCTTAGTACTACACAACGTAAAAAAAAAATTAAATTAAAAAATAAGTTAGAATGTGTATCTTCATAAATACGTACAAATCATTGTCATTGTAAACGATATTTAAGCGATAATATATTTCTTTCAGAAAGACAAATGTACAATTTTATTGGTTTGTATTATTATTTTTTTTCCCAACATATTTGGCATTCCTGTTAGCTAACTTAGCCGATTTACCCTTCTTTTGCCTCATGCTTTCCGGTCAACTCTGAAGGTTTAGTGTTGCCTTCCGGATCCTTATGAGCTTCTTCCATATTGAGACTACGCGGTGTATGAGTAATAACAATTATTTTTAGTTAAATATTAAGTAATAGGTAAATAATAATAGGAAATAAGCTAAACAGAGTGCCGATTTGGTATGGCCACGGTCTGTTTGGTAAACGTTGCTATGGAAACAGACAGACGAGATCAGAGTGTTGCCTTTAAGGACCCTCGTAAGTTTGACTATCCAAAGTAAAAAAAAATAACTTTTAATCTGTGGTAATAACCGAAAAACAGGATAAACTAAAAATCCTGCTTCGGTGAAAATTGTACATGTTTAATATTAAAGCTACTAATTTACAGTGCATTTGGAAAATATCCACAGCGCTACACTCCCCCCCCATATTCTTGTGTTACAGCTTTATTCCAAAATAGATTAAATTCATTGTTATCCTTAAAATTCTAAACACAATCCCACATAATGACAAAGTGAAAAAACAGTTGTTTTGAAACTTTTGCAAATGTATTCAAATTTGCAAAAGTTTTAACAAATTACGACATAACGTACAATATATCGTACATATGTACTCACAGTATTTGCTCAATGCTTTGTTGACGCACCTTTGGCAGCAATTCCAGCCTCAAGTCTGTTTGAGTACGATGCTACAAGCTCGGCACACCTATTTTTGGGTAGTGTCACCCATTCGTCTTTGCAGAACCTCTCCAGTTCCATCAGGCTGGATGGGGGGCGTCGGTGCACAGCCATTTTCAGATCACAGAGTTGAAGTCTAGGCTGGACATTCCCAGAGTTGTCCTGCAGCCTCTGCTTTGTTGTCTTGGCTGTCTTTAGGGTCGTTGTCCTGGTGAAAGACCAATCTTCGCCCCAGTCCAAGGTCCAGAGCGCACTGGAGCTGGTTATCATTAAGGATGCCTCTGTACGTTGCTGTATTCATCTTTCCCACATCCTGATGCTGCCACCATCATGCTTCACTGTGGACAGTCTCCAATCAACTGAATTTTACACAGGTGGACTCCAATCAGGATGCACCTGAGCTCAATGTGGAGCGTCATGGTGAATACTTACGTATGTCATTATTTTATTTATTTATTTATTTATTTTTTTTCACGTTGTCATTATCGGGTACTGTGTGTAGAATTTTGAGGTAAAAAAAATTAAGAAAGAATGTAATCTATTTTGGAATAAGGCTGTTACACAAGAAAATGTACAAAAATTATGATTTTTCTATAATGTTTTGGTTAATTCTGTATTCTTCAAGATACTTCTACACTCAGTCGCAGTTTTTCCCTTTTCAATCAAAACATCGCAGATGTACATTTTTAACCCTCTAATCTGTGATCCTACTTCACAAAAATATTAAGAAAAAACAAATAAGAAAAAAAAAACACTAAAAACCGGTTTATTCTAACTCAGGTGATCATTAATCTGTCAGTCAAAACATGACCAATAAAGGAATCCAAAGAAAACTCATTATTTACCATCATCAAAATGTTAATGATAAAATATAGGCTGGCATACTACAAATATGGCTGTAAGTTGTGCAAAATGTGCTTTCTTTTTTTTTAACATGAAAATTACTTACATTGCATACTAAGAGCAGGCTGCAAAGCTGATAATGTGGCCTTGTTTTACTGTACATGGCTTAGTGCTGCCCTCTAGTGGCAGAACAATGCAGTGCACACTCCTATTTTCTATTGCGGGAATCTTTGCATCAAATACATGCACATGTAAAATAAAGAGCAAGTTGTGAATATCTACAGGAGAGGTGTCCACGTTTTAAATAGTAGCCTTAACAGAAATACCGATGTTAAATAAACTAAGCAAACAATCTCTGGAAAAAAAATGATTCCCTAGTTTATTAAACCTTACCTAAATATTGATAACATTTTACTGATTCCACTTTATTAAACCGAGTCACAATTAATTAAGCATTAAAAGCTCTTCTGGCCACTACCATATGAGTCTGTATCTTCACACAGTCATTCCTATGAGTGAAAATGGCACTATGCTTCTGAACTGTGCCATTTACTGTATGTTACTGGAGGTGTGCACAACTCTAGATGGTGCTACAGTCCAGTGAAACAAAATTCTGCTGCTCCACAAACTAATCATGACAAGCATCAAATCAAATAGATAAGTGCATTATAATGTAAATCCTGCGCTTTTCTGTCTCACACACCCCACAGACATGATAAATGTCTTCTCAAGCTGATGGCAAGATGGGCACACATAAACAGACTCACACAGGGTCAGATGTTCCTGCCCTAAAGAGTGCCCCCCAACCAGTGGGCCAGTTGGCAGCCTTCAACCTGGTGCTCCCCTCCTGGGGCTCTTTGTCGCTCTTTTAGCCTTAAGTGTCCTCCTTTGCCACTTTGCCACAAGGGATGTAAGTTAGCCCACAAAGGTTTTTGACATATGATCCAGCATCTGTGATGTCACCAACAGCTGACTTGTCATAAGACCTTTGTGAAAGGGGGGCAGTAAGGGATGAATAAGGAGAAGGCCTTATTTTTAATGAACCCTTAGCTGGAACGTTGAGTGCTTCTGCATCAAGCTGCTGAGATTACAAACTGAATGACTGCCATTAGAGAGTGATTCTATAATCTATCATAATACTATAAGCTAGGGATTGACAGACTTTGACCCCACTTGCAGGTGTATAATAAGCTCCATTCATTCTGCATATGCTCTATGAGAGGGACACCGTGTGTGTGTGTGTAAGTGTGTGTGTGTGTGTGTGTGTCTGATAATTCCTGCCCCCAGGGGCATATGTTTACTCCCTGTTCAACAAAGCATCATATTCATTACTCAGGGGTTGAGAGGTACATAATCTAAGACTGACCTTCAGTCAGTTAACTAACTGACAGCTTAGAGTGTTGGTTTGGTGGGGGTTGCGTAACCAAATAAGTCCGAACAGTTTCTTAATATCAGCATGACAGAAGAGAAATCCACTGCTTCATAACATTGAGGGCGCTGTACACAAAACAGATGAGCAGAAAATAAATCAAATTCGAAAGGCATTTAGTCCAGAGAAAGTTGTAACCTTGTCAAATAACAGCAAAATGATCACTTAAGAAAAATTTGATTTAATGAACAGAAAGGGAAGGACAGATGAGAATCTGCTTCTATCAGCTACATAAAGTACTGGCCTTGTTTCAAGGTAAGTTATACAAAGAGACTTCTGTTTTTGTCATCTGCTGGGGCATCTATTGCAAACAAGCCCAGTTTTCCATGTAACCCTGTACCCCCAAATCTTCAGCTGCACAATTTTTACCTTTAAATACTGAGAGATTGAGGGACACTGTTAATGACATGGAGACGTAGATCTACAAAGAGGGAGAATAGATGAATGAGGGGGGATATTCATAAATTGGCTATGTAACTGCTGTAAATAAATAAAATCATCTCAAGGTCTGAGCAGTGGAGGCCACTTATGGCAGATTGACTGTTGTCAAAAGGTCTGTGCCCTTATTTAACCACTCCAACATCAACAGTTTTTAGTTCAGATTTAACCTTCCTACTCCCAACATTTTTGCTTTATTTCATCCTCCAAAAAGTCATCTAACATGTTCCCACATTATTCAAGACCTTAGGAAACATATTTACACAAAATGTTTCATCGTACAAAATCACAAATGAACTATTAAAAAGAAAAATGAAGACTTGTCTCATGACTTTATGTGCTGCCTCTTGTCCAGGTCATTATTGTAAATGAGAATCAGTTCTCAACTAACTTACCTGGTTAAATAAAGGTGAAATAAATAAAAATAAATACATTTAATATAATCTTTTTAGTAAAATTTTGTATGGGTGAGGAAAGTGGATTCAATGCACAGATTCAGTCAATGAAGTAAAATCTTGTAAAGTAGTAAAATTAAATTAAAGTAAAATAAAGTAAAATTTGCACATATTTTAAGTCTATCTCCTCACTTTTAAAGGTACAATTATACTATTCTAGTCTTTTACAGAATACGTTGAAACAAAGCACCTTTATGTGACATTGACTACAATCAAAACACTGTTTTATTTTAGCAGGATCACAAAGCTATAGCACATTGTTTTCTTTTTCTTCTCACACTTATGTCATCTCTTACAATAACTGTTTTCATGGCTTTACACAAGGCCTCAGTATATTTTCTTCACATTAATCCAGCAGAGAACTGGGGCAAGCAGCAGAGATCAAGATATGAGTCAGTTTACAAAGGCATATTAATTTCTGCCGCATAAATTGTCACACTTATTGTAGATTTATTCTCAGTCATTTTTTTTCAAAGCTCATTGTGAGTGGATTAGGTGTATAATAATCATGAATGACATTTATTTATTTAGCTGTACTGCAGTTTGTTCCTTGACAAGGCACAGCAGCTGCCTCCTGTATCATACATTCACTCTGGTAAAGGAAAAACACCCTCATTGTTTATGTTACCAGTGCATAATTAAATGCTGTTTTTGAGGCTTATCAAAAATAGGAAACTGGTGTTGGTTGTAGATGCTTGTTTTTATGTTGTTAATTATATGTTTACCTGAAAAAAAAAACATTTTCCCCTCAGATTTCCATGTTCTGATTTAATAACTTTTGAATTCATTCAGATTTTTTTAACATCTACATGATGATGAAACATTGAGTCACCAAGAAAACACCTGTAGTTTTGTCTAGTCTTCTCTGTTTTGATCAGCGGTGTCAAACTCATGCTACTCCAGGGGCCACATCCACTCCAACATGATCTGAAGTGGGCTGGATCAGTAAAACAAGAGCACAATAAACCTAGACATAATATCTCCAAAATTTTCTCTAAGTTTCAGAGCAAAAAAGATGCATTTTTTCACACTAAAACAAAAAAAAGGAAAAAAATTGGAATTGTCATTATTTAAAGGCTATCATGACAGTATTTGACTTTCTGATCCACTTGAGATCAAATTGGTCTGTATGTGGCCCCTGAAATGACATTGGTTTGACACCCTTGACTCTTAATATCTTCAGTGTAATTTTTCACAAAATCATCCCACCATTTTTTAACATTCCGTATCTACATAATCAATAAATTAAATATAGGAAGACACATGAAAATTTTTAAATAACAAATGGTCATAAATCATTGAAGGGATGTTAGAAATAGCTCTAGGTGTTTCGGGGTTGAAGGCCATTGTAGTGAAACGTGGTGTCAGGTTCAGAGATGGGACTGGGAGACATCACTGAATTCTGTAGGAATAGATTTTACAGATTTACCTTCGGTCCTTTCCGTCACGTGGCCGCCCTCGGTCCACTTTGGCCCCGCGGGCAGCTCGGGAGTTTATCTTGACTTTCAGCCCCGCTTAAGGACCCGGTGTGCCTGAGAAAAGCAACGGGGCTTAACAGGAATCAAAGCTGTCATTCTTGAGCTCCGGACTGCGCCGCACACGAGCCGCTCAACACACTTCACTGTGCGGGAGCGCAACTTACAAAAGCCCGTGTTTTGAGCCGCTCTGCTGGCCGCAACTGGATCATATGACTGGGCATATGTGTAATGCTCTTAGACCTGCTGATGGCCAGCAGTGGCTGCGCTCCATAAGACCAAAAAGCCAAAGGAGTTTAACGGATGTGTTGCTGCGATTATTCGGCCAAGTATCTTTATCCCACATTTAGATTAGCTGCTAATGACGGAGAAAAAGCCTCATTGCAAGAAACACAAGGCCACGTAACCTGAGAACAGAGGTCAGGTCTGTGCTAAGACACAGCTCGGAACACAATAAAACATGGGCTGTGAGGCAGTCACACTGGGGTTGAATGACAGCACATGCACCTATTGGTTGTTTCTGACAAAAGCATTTATTTGGCTTATGCATTAAAAATTAAGATTTGCATTTCTTCGCAGCTTTTAAATGCATCTCTAATGGGAAAATGTGGAAATTTAACACAAATGACTAATAAAGGAGCCTTCTCTGTCAGAAACCCTTAACAAACTAAGTTAAACATCAGTGAAAAACAACAGCTAAGCACATAAAAAGCCTCATGGACCACAGAAAAGACTGACTGGAAAACAGGTAGCATCACAGTGCGGTACTTTGGAGTGCTCTCAACAATATGTGTAATGTCTTTATTTACTCCCCAAAACCCCCCGCTCCCCCATGTGTGCCCCCCTCCTTACAGCAGATACATGTTACCACTAATGGACATCAAGTGGCTCCTTTCTGCTGTTCTCTTCTGGACATACATTAGAGACAGAAAGCCCATTTCTCAACCCATAAGTAGAGCACATACACACATTAGTTCAGTTACAGACACACACATCATTCAAATTAGTCATTCTTTTTAGTGACAGCTGTCGTGAAGATGCTGAACAACTTGAAGATGGTTAAGAGGCTGAAAGGAAGGCCAGGGTCTGCAGCCCGGCTACATGAATAACCCTCTCATTAGCTGGTACTGAGTTATAATTTGATGCTAAAACAGATGCCGTCTGACAATACAAAGAGTGCAAATAAACTTTGACAAATCTGACAAAACAAGAGCAAGCTTAAAAACCAGTGGTAGGGGGTTTTCAAGGATATGAAAGCAAATCTTTAAGGTTTTCTCAGACTCACTTTTGAGCCAGTTGCAGTGCATTTTCAGTTTAAATCCTTTAAATACTAATTGGTATCACAGTCTGCAGAAAACAACAGGCAATGCTCCTGTTGTCAGGTCCTCTGCATTCATGAAGGCCAGTCAAAGACAATCAGAGGTCAACTCTTCCCACAGGTTGAAACTTTAAATAATATAAGGGAAACGTGTCCAAACCTTCTTTCTCTATTACGCATCACTTGTTTGTCCTTCAGCTCATTTTGTCCTGAATGTTCATCAAACTGGTGTACGACTTCGCTCGCTTGGCTGTTAAAAAAAGAAAAAAAAGAAAAGAGAACTCACGTTAATGTGCACGGCATTGACAGACTTCAACAAAAATACAATTTGTCAACTTTTTCTAAGTTTGAGCATGTTTACAAGTTTTTTTTCCAAGTACACTTATTGTGAGTCAGTGAAAAGCCCAGATGCTAATCTTGAGGAAAAAGTTTAAGCTGCTGTTATCCGAAAAGGATCAAACCCAAATCAGTGTTCTTTAGCATTTCAAGCCATTTGTTGTACAATCCATTAAAAAATGTTTTGTCCTGGGAAACACCCTCTCCGCATTCAAGGCATCCACCAACACAAAACAAAATCCTTCAACTTGGTCCATGATCCAGCGGTTTGCAGAAGGCAACCCCACTATGCTTTAGAAAAACCTAAAACACCCTCCTCACCAATATCACAGTCAGTCAGGCCCCCCTTTACAAAGACCCAAACCCCTCAAAACCCTGTCAAAAAATCTCTCTATGTGACAATAGGCGAATTAAGCTGGTTACTCACGGTGTATGAGCTTGCGTTTCTTTTGTTCCGAGTGAAGGAAGCTGCTCAAGTAGAAGATGATGGGCAGAAAGAGCATGAAGCTGGACACAGCGATGACAGCCACCGTCTCCTCACGGGGGGAGGAACAATTGAAGTTCTTACTCCATAGTCTGCGTGTCATGTTCATCTGAAATTAAAAAAAAAAAAAGTGCAGAAACTTTAGTTCATACAACAACAATCTTTGTTACTGTACACAAAATCATTTGGTATTATTTAAGTTTACAATTTACAGATTAGCAAGGAGCAACACCCTGTGATTCAGAAAACAGTTCTGATTTAGTGCCAGTTGAGTTAAATTCCATACATTTTTGGTTCATTCTGCAGAATCAACCAGCAAGATCCGGTTTCCATATTTCTCCCTCAGTTTTATTACTTTTTTTTTTTTTTTTTTTTTAATTACTGCATCCTCTAGAATAAATTCTGCAACAAGTTAAAAATCAAACCATAAAGGACATTCGGTTTAAAAATTATGATACTGGTAAAGAGGGTTTTGGGAAAATCACACTTCCTGTGTTCGATAATTTTTTATTTAATAATTTATTCATTTGTTCTATTCAGTAATTCTGCAAAACTTTAACATATGACAAACAGATATTCAGATTGCACACATTATTACTGCTGAAAGTTATTACTGAGACCTGTCCGTGCATATCTTTTCTAATATCTACAGATTCCTCTAGAGGGTGCAGAGTTCTCACTTCCAATCTCAAAGAGGGAGTTTTCTATAAATATCTGCCCTTCCTGACATACTGTACATACCGCATCTTCTATGTCGATGCACAGAGTTTGATTCTTCTCCATGCCACTGTACAGATCATTCAGGCTTTTATAAGTGGTCTTACAGTTTGTGCACAGCTCTGTCTTGTTCCCCTGTGTGGAAAATTGGGGGAAAATTTTTAATATACATCTATTAAAAGATAGACAAGTATCCAAATCACCTAGTTGTATCTCCTACCTGTTGATACTTCTCGAAGCAGCTGAGAGTATGGTTCAGAGTGGCCAGGAAATACAGTGTGTCGTTGGTTAAGTTGTAGTGTGGTACCTTTATGATACAAGCTGTAAATGAAGTGAGAATATTCAATGAGATCAGATGCACATGAGAAATTTATCAAAAAACATCCAAAAAAAGATTTGACAGGATTTCCTTCTTTTGTAGTGGTAGAAGATGCACTTAAATCATTTAAGCACTCAAGAACATTATATTTCAACATAAAATTATTTGGTTTGGTAAAAGTATGTATGTGTTATCAGCAAAATGCACTGTCAGTGTTTTACTTTTATATATGGTGATTGGATGTTCATTTTACTGCTTCATTAATGTTTATGTTGCCTTTTACTGTTGCAGGATGACTGTTTAAGTGACTTTATGTAACCTTAGTCATTTCATCAGCAATGTGTCATATTTTATAAAATTATCATATGCTTGTAGTGTCTGCCCTGCTCCTGTGAGTACCATACATCTCTAAAAAGTCAACTTTTGCAAGCTCAGAAAAACAACCCTCTTATGACAATGCATTTTCCACCAAAGCAGCACTTAATCCTTTTCACAAATATTAAAAATGAGCATATTTAGAGATATATGTTTTTCACTTAACGGGAAGGGTGTGAACGATATCAGTCTGAAAAGTAACTACAGCTGTCAGACAAATGTAGTGCAGTAAAAAAGAATTATATATTCCTCTGAGATATGGGGAAGTCAGAGTATAAAGCTGCATAAAATGGAATGACCAGTGCATAGATGTGTGCATAATGGGTGGTCTTATCTCCAGTCGTAGACCTACAGTCACAGTTGGATTTGGTCCATATGTCTTTCAGGTTGTTGAACAGCAGAAATACCAGCATCAGGCGGTCACTTCTCAGGAGGCTGTCCCTGCAGCTCACATTACCTGGACCGACCTGAGGACACACACACACACAGACAGAGAGAGAGATTACCGTGCACTCAATAGCTCAATAGCTTTCTATCTATGCATGGGTTGCGTGCATTTCTGAGGCACGTTGGGCTGCGTGCAAACGAGAAACAACCCTGTCACTGAGCCAAGTCATGCTGCAGATAAAGGGCTGTTTCCTCAAATTTCCCACTACCAGTTAGTCACATCACAAGACTCGTGACTGATGTGATGATGGCGCACGAACAGGGCCTTTCCCCTGGGATCGAGAACAAACTGCTGTGCATTTCCTGTAAACCAAATAAAAGATCAAGCGTTTGTATGTTTCACGTACGTCGTTTGATGAGATGTTCTCATAGGTGTCATTGAGGCTTTCGAAACTGGAGAAACAGTTCTGGCACACTTTGACAGGACGTGCAGCAGGAACCAAGCAGTTCACATAGGTGACATATCGTTGTCCAAATATGTGAAGCATCTCGTTGCAGTAGTCGCTAATTTCCAAATCTTCAGGAAAATTAGACAGCAGGTTAAGGGGAAGTAAAAGGTCCGGAGCAGGCTTTAACACAGGCGAGTCCACCGCAGCAGCAGAGCTAGAAGTCCGGACTAGTCCCGATTTGGCGACTAAATCTGAAGCCGTTAGGTTTACCACGTCCCCTGACACAAATATGTATGTACTCGTTAATAACAAACCAAAAAACGCGGTGTTTTGGTGAAGAAACATTCTTGAAAGAGGAGACTGAATCGCCCGACTTCTTCTTTCACTCCAAACAACCTGTGATTTCCTTATTTTCTCTCAACGTGATCATGTGACTGATGGGAATCTCGCGAGAACTGGCATCTCCGGTGCCAGTTCACTATTACAGTCATTCAGACTCAACGGCCTGTGTGTGTATAGGCCTGTATGTACTGTACGTCTTTAAACCATTTGTTTTTATATTGTATCTTGATCGTTGCTTTAAAATCACTCTTCTCACTAAGCTCATTTTATTTACTATTGCAGAAATTAAAATGTACAGGTTAAAATGACTATGGATGGAATAACATCTTGATCATTTGTGAATATAAGAAACGCATATTATTACATATTGTGTACAGTGATATTATTTAGACAGAACCATACAATTATCTAGGAGACAACAGCACAAATATACAGCTTGGAAATAATAATTACTTTCTGCAAGAATTATGTATCTATCTATCTATCTATCTATCTATCTATCTATCTATCTATCTATCTATCTATCTATCTATCTATCTATCT
>JAPQRQ010000017.1:25722531-25751998 GCA_037367365.1 Apogon talboti | reverse complement strand
ATGCATAAAGGTACATATCACACGTGTTAGTTGTTTGGGGGTGCTTCGGGATCCATGAGCAAGGCACTTTACATCACCTTACACACACACACACACACACACACACACACACACACACACACTCAGCCAGTGACGTCAGGCTGGAGTTTGGAGTAGAAAGCCAAGTGGATGAAGGAAGTGGAGATCTCCACCCTCCAGCCTCCCCCTGACACTTCTCATAAATATTACCAAGGCTTATTTGGGGAACTCGCACCAGAAAGTCACATCGTGTCCTGGTTTTAACAAGCTTTTACCTGTCTTAGTTTCAGAAATTTGGTTTTTCTTTTCCCTCACTGCTTTGGCACCATCGGATGCGCTCTCAGCTGCGTTTCACCAACTCCAACTTTATGCACCGGCTGTTGCGCCCGGAGCAGGAGGGCTGCTGGAGCCGTTAAGCGGTTGGTGTCCCCAGTGTCCCGGGGCTGTGGTCCTGCTCTCTGCACCAGGAGTCAACCTGCGTCTGTCCTGAAGGCAAAGTTTACCCTGTATAATGTATCACCGTGCGTCTTAATTCGTGGTCGTCGACCGGGGAAGGCTGTCAAACTGTGCAACGCGGGACGCTGACTTGTCGATCTCATCGCTGTCGGTGAAAAATCAAGACGAGCGGAGCCGTTTCCCGAATTGTGTTGATTTGCGGGAAAGAGCCAGAAGAGACGGGATTTTGTTTGATTCTGTACTGTATTATTAAGTCGACTACCCATGATGAGCAAACCAGCAGGATCAACAAGTGGCTGTTTGGATATTCTGAATGTCAAATCCAGTAAGTGTCGCTTTTCTTTTTTCCACTGCCTCCGAAGAGTCCAATATGTTAGAAAAAGTATTCCATGTCAAACCACAGTCTTTAAAAAATCAACACAAACCCCCTGTACAGTCTCTACACTGCTACTCGTATGTTTTGACATTACTTGTGTCACCAGAACTTTACCACAATAAGTTCCTCGTGGTTTTACAAAAATGTGATCGTTGGCAGCTTCCCTCGTCCGTTTCTTTTCCCTAGTGCAGTATTTGAGCAAACGTCTTTGATAATACTTTAAGATGTTTACGCCTGGTTGGAAATAAAAAATCTTCAGAAAAGGTTGTACTTTAAATTTGTATTTTTATTTTTGCGAAATAGATACGTAAAGAAAACTACAAATTTGTTTCGTGGATTCCTCTTAAAGTTGTCCACTTGTTCCCACTCGATGCCACTTGTTGCCAGTTATTTCATTCTAAATAATTTTAGAACAACGACTGAACAACGAATGCATTTGAAATCCGACAATATACACGTATTGTTAATACAATACATGCAACAGATTCTCTTGTCATTGTGGCCAAATATTTTATCGTTTTAAAATGCGTAAATATGTGTCCGTGCGTCGTTTCCAAACTGTAAAATAATGTCAAATGTATTCATTTGAGTAATCATTAATTTTTTTCAGTGATTTTACATTAGCTTGGATTCTTGCAGGGCCGAAGATTTCATTTTCACTCATTGTCTTAGATTAAATCAAAAAGGTATTTTTTTTTGTAACATACTAATTATTTCAAGATTCACAATGGGTCTAAATCACACTTAAATCATAACATATAGGCCTAAAGTATGGTATTATTCTGCTTCAAAAAACAGAAAATATCTGTTAAATTAGACTTTTCCTGTGTGTTCCTATAATTTACGTCAAAGCACTGGATTGTTCTTTATCCTCATGTGACATACAAATATATTTAAATTGTGTAGTTAACCAACACATTCATAAAAATCATACAACGTTACAAACACTGTGTTTTACGCTCAGTCACCTTTTGGGTGGTCACTAAAACCTTCCCTCCATTCAGTAAAACTTAATTTTCAGTTCTTTTAGCAGGTTTTTGCCTTGATGGTGATTACGTTAATAGAATATGCCATATATCTTCAAGCAATTACTGCACACAATAGAGACAAATTGGACCCCTACAGCGGGAAGTTAAATACATTGCCTCCATTCACAACAAAATTGTACGTCATTTTATTTAATTGACTCTCAGCAAACTACAGTTTTGAGTTCGTCCGGGGTTTTCTTGGTCATATTCTGTGCGCTTTCGTTACTGTGTAATTTAATTTTGCGTAAAATCTAGGAGTGCGCAGGTGAACTTGACTTGCGTATTTTAATGCTTAACAATTACTGAGTCATGGTTCTGATCAGAATAGTAATTGTTTGTATTTTTATGTGAACTACGTATATTTCACTTATTTTTTTAACATCTTTTAATATGCCTGTAACTAAATATACAGTGGGTGGAAATCTTAGGTTACTCTCATGAAAAGATGACCAGTTCATGCATATAAAGAAACTTTAGAGACATTCATTCTACATATAAAGTTGACTCTTCCTATCTTTTGGCAATTACACGGCTGTGGTCTACAATTAAATAGCCTACATGGGCCTTCTGATTCTTAATAATCTGCCAATTGAAGCGCTCTAACTCTCTCCTGAAGTCATTGTTTTTGCTGCTGAGTAGTTATTCCCATGCTACCCTTTTTGACGGGTCACTGGTGAATCAATGAGCAGGTGGCAAAACGTCAGTGTAATTACATAGACGGCTTTTCCCTCCAGAATAAAAAAGACTCCCTCATATGCATACAAATATACTTCTTTTTCATCGATTTGAATACAACATCTTCACAAAAAAATCACATTTTTTCATCTACACCGGGGTCGATTTACATACACTTCATTTGAGTTGGTGAAACGAGTTGGTGCGCATTATTCTCATGGTGCAGTGTCACTCCCTAATCCTGGGGCCTATAGACCTGCGGGATAAAGCAGCTGTCGAGTCCCATTATGAAAGGGAGTTGGCAGCTTGTCGAGATCCAGGCAGTCAGACGAGGTTCAATGGGGGAAAATCATTAAGTTAACACTTTCCCCTAATGTCTCCATTGTGCGCCCTCGGGTCATTGTCTTAGAGAGCTCAGATATGACGCTTCCCACCGGACTTTATTCTTCAAATGTGCGCAGTGAATTCCCATGGTCGGACGAGGCGCTGTCCAGTGTGTGTGTGTGTGTGTGTGTGTGTGTGTGTGTGTGTGTTGTGAGGTTTGGACAAAACAAGTGATTTGTTGAATGATTTGTCCGCAGATCTTCAGCATATCTAAATGATTCATTTTTGGTACATGGTATTTTAATCTTGTAGGTTCATATAACTGTGAACTCCCTTCACTGGATTAGATCAGACACGGTAAATGCCATTAATGGCAGTTAAAACACAATTTTCTTAACTTTTATGTCAGCTTTACCAGTTGTTCTTCGCTCAGGCCATACATCACAACTGACCACTGACTTTTCAGAATTTAAGACAGAGTTTTTTTAATTGCTGATGTTTCAATAGGCTATCTAACTGAATTGTGGGCCTCTCATAGGTCGGATTTTGGACATCCCCTGCAAAGTGTGCGGCGACCGCAGCTCAGGGAAACACTATGGTGTTTACGCTTGTGACGGCTGCTCCGGATTCTTCAAAAGGAGCATCCGGAGAAACAGAACCTACGTCTGTAAATCTGGCTCTCAGGTGAGGCCTGGGTGCCATATGTTTAATTATTCCCCTCTATTTTTTCTCCTTTACACTCACAACAGTTGGAAGCCTTTTTAATTACGTTATTTTTATTTTTATTTTTATTTTTTTACTAATGTATTCTAATTCTCAATACTTTATCATATTTGAGCAACACTACGAGATCTTACTAACTACACCATTTTCCCCCAAATAACCAGGATTAAACTAATTTAATTGTTTTTGAAACAAAATAAATGAACAGTTTACGCAGAGAATGCGCATTTTACGCACAGCCTCTGTTTATATTCATCTTCTGCTGCTGTGTTAAGTCTCTCTTGATGACTCTAATTGTGTTATGCCTGCACCATTAAGTATCGAGCTAAACACCGTGCTGCTGTAAAATATCAGGTGTAATCCAATCTAATGTGATGACTGGAAGGCAAGGATTTAGGCAGCAGAGGGCGGGATAGAGTTCTTATCCTCAGGGATGAGGCCACACTGGAGCTGTAGGGGAGCAGGTCGATAACTACACAATAATAGCACGATCTTTCACCTGGAGATTGGCCTCCCGGGAAGATAATAACATAAGCATTGTGTTGTGCAGGCGGAGGGAAATCTAACTGAAGCCTGTAACATTTTATCTCTTTTTTTCTTTGTGCAGGGTGGCTGTCCCGTAGACAAAACTCACAGAAACCAGTGTCGAGCGTGTCGTTTGAAAAAGTGTCTGGAAGTGAACATGAATAAAGACGGTAAATGGGCTTAAATGAATTATCTATTGTGTTGTAAGCAAATAATGAAGGGGAGGGCACTTGGAAATTAAAGTCTGTTTAATTAATTGTCAAAAAAGTCGCCAGATCTTAATTGTTTTGATGGATAACAGACTAAAACAGACGCACATGACAGTTGCCTTTTAACTTTGTATTTGTATTTTATGAATATTTCACTGTCGTGATCAGAAGAATCACCTCACAGTTTCACAAAAACGCAATTAACACATTTCATAAAGCAGGCACCCACGCGTGCATACACCACTTCTTCACTCCGTGTCACCTCTGTCACGTTTCACAGCCGTTCAGCACGAGAGGGGGCCCCGGACGTCCACCATCCGCAAACAGGTCGCCCTATATTTCCGAGGCCACAAAGAGGTGAACGGATCATCAACCCATTTCCCGGGATCCTCGCTGCCTGGGCCGCCCTTTTTCACCACGGTCACGCAACTGGAGCCACACAACCTGGAGATGAGCACCGTGGCCACGACACCAGAGAGACAGGCCATAGTGGGTCTGGCACAGCCCACGCCTAAGGTAAAGTTTATTGTGGAGTGTATTAAACTATTGATTTCGAAGTCTATAGGTGTATTTGTTGGTTTTCCGTGCCTAACATTTCCACTCATAATATTTGTACCGTAGCATTCTAAGTATTATTAGAGGATTACATTTTTTCAGTCAGGGTTAGAAGTTGAAATTCTTGTCCCGGTTTAACAGCCTATAAGAGCCACAAATCCGCCAATTAGATTTCTCTCTGTAAATCCGGCAAAGCCTAATAATTATAAAACCAGGTGCCGGGGCTTGGAATTTGACCTTAGTTGTGCACCACTCTATGAAATGTATTCATTATAATATGACAATGACGACAACCTTCCTCTTCAACTTTGTCCTCTAGTATCCTCATGAGGTCAGCGGCACCCCCATGTACCTGTACGAGGTCGCCACGGAGTCTGTGTGCGAGTCAGCTGCGCGCCTCCTATTCATGAGCATCAAGTGGGCAAAAAGTGTGCCCGCATTCTCCACACTCCCCTTGTCTGACCAGGTACTTTTGACTGAAGGGCTGGGCAAGTTCTTTACACGTGGGCAACGAGAGTTATAAACAAGGTTAAAAGCTTTGTGGGAGTCCAAATGTTATTTTGTACGAGCCGCTTTATTGAGAAAAGCAGCCAAGAATTTGGAGGCATTAGGCTTCAAAAGCTGTGTGAGAACACCGAATAAATTGCATGTAATGTTTAAACAATGCACCTCCGAGATCAATTCAAGACATTCAGTGAAAATGTGACGAGGATTACTTAATTGATATTTATCAAACGACTTGACATGTGCACACAGAAAACAAAAATGATATCCTTCCAGGTTTACGCAGTTACCATGCTACTAACTCAGATTAGATCCATATGAAGGTAACCAAATGAATTCTTTCTTGCAGCTGATTCTGTTGGAAGACGCTTGGAGGGAACTCTTTGTTCTGGGCATCGCGCAGTGGGCCATCCCTGTGGACTCCACTACACTGCTCGCGGTTTCTGGTAGGTGTATCTGAATAAAGGTCAGCTCAGGCCTCGGAAACTACTGACTTATAACGTAAAATGTTGTCCTGCATTCTGATTTTTTCCCCCAACATTTCCTAACAGGGATGAACACTGAGAACACAGAGAGTCAGCGAATGAATAAGATCATGTCAGAGATACAAGCACTGCAAGAGGTGGTCACCCGATTCAGGCAGATGCGTCTTGACGCAACAGAGTTCGCCTGTTTGAAATGCATCGTGACATTCAAGGCTGGTTAGTATTTTCTGCTGTTAATGGATAATACAAGGGTTTGATTTCTACCATAATGCCCTTAAGCAAACTGAAGCTGGGCCGGCTAGTTGACTAATCAGGTGTTTTTATCATTTAATTTCCTCTTATTAAATCCTGTTCATGTCTTACAGTTCCCACGCATGGAGGCTCTGAGTTAAGAAGTTTCCGCAACGCAAGCGCCATAGCTGCGCTACAAGACGAGGCGCAGCTGACTCTCAACAGTTACATACACACAAGGTGAGACTTAGTCTTATAATAAAATCAAAACACAAAGACTCAAATGGGCAAAGTTACGTTCAGATACATTAAGGCCCCTGAGGCCACTCCGAAAAGACTTTATTTGTTGTGTGACCTATAGGAAGATTTTGTTTGTTCTATTTTTGGAACCTTTTAAGGAGGACATTAGGGATGTACTTTCTGCTAAAATCTCCTCTACTTCTTATAATTTCTTTTGCATGATAATGAAAACTTACGTTGCTCTTCGGGGGGGGGGGCAACCTTTTTGTAGCAGATTCTTTTTCAAGCTTGAAAGTGAGGACCAAACCTAAAAAGAAATTCAAGATTTAAAGCGATTGTTGTCATGTACACAGTGAGGAAACATGTTCCCTATATAACGAAAGTTGTGCTTTGCTGTTCATTGAAAGTCAAATATACAGTATATACGTATGCAATTTTTAAGTATAAATCGGTAAAAGATACAAATACGATTAAAAAATAGAACAAGATAGATAAGAAATAGTGTAAAAATACCCAATGCAATGTAATGGTGCAATTCTACGTACGTGACAATTTAAACAGATAAGTACAGGAGTCTAATAGAAGTGGGAGAGAAAGAGACTCCTATCTTGTTAAATTTTTTGTATCAACTGCATCTTTGGTATCTTGGAAAACCATGAAGATTTTATACATAAACAGAGAAACAGATTAAGCAGTAAAACATTGGCTATACATACCTTGGCTTCTAGGTGATGCAAGCTATAGACGCATATTTTCTTCCTCTAACAGTGGGGGTTAAATGTGGGGAAATCTAAGGATATATGGCCTTAAACGAAAAATGATCGTAGTATAGTTTAAGTTAATGAAGCCATGCGCCATCGGGGCCTTCTGCGATGCGCACAGGTGCAACAGATGAACTTGGCTTTCAATTAACAGCTATTCATGCCAGGTGTGCGTAAATTGGTGCGACTCAGACGCTCATTACCTTGCGTCGGGGACCCAGACTGACTGCAATGATGCGTTCCAGGTACCCGACTCAGCCCTGTCGCTTCGGGAAGCTGCTCCTGCTCCTGCCGGCGCTCCGCTCCGTCACCCCATCCACCATAGAAGAGGTGTTCTTCAAAAAGACCATCGGCAACGTCCCCATCACCAGACTCCTCTCCGACATGTACAAGTCCAGCGATATATGAATCCTGGCTATATCCTGAGCCAACGAAAAAAGACTTGAGCTGAAGAGACCCAGACACCCCACCCCACCCCACCCCACCCTGCAGGGGACGGTGTCAGATCATAGCAGTTGGACCGCTGGGTTGGGTTTATTTTGCTGAGCACAGAATCTCTTAGGCTACGTTAAAGGTTAAAGGAAGCAGCCTATTTAGGGTCTATTGAAACAATGACTGCAAGACGGCTGTAATTCACCAAGTAGCCTTTTAACAGTCGCTCTAGTGAAGATTAGCTTGTAACTTTCAGTATAGAATTGCTTGTACGATACTGAAAAAAATGCAATCTCTGATGTAGGCAGAGGCAGCCTGCAATGTTAAATATAGCCTAAAGACTCTGTAGGGCTCCTGCCGACTATGTTTGACAAAGAAATGTTATATATTAAATTTTTCGAGTGTCTGTGAGACCAATGATCTTGATCAATTCAATCTTTATTGCTGTATTCAATCTCAATGGAGGAAACCAAAAAGAAGACGCATGCGTAATGGGGGAAGTGAGTCGCTGTCCCTCGATGTGGTGCTGAAACCAAACGCACGGGGCAACGAAGAAGTGCAACTTTATGAATAATTTTGGCAAAAAGAAAAACAGACTTTTAAAGGATGAGACTGAATTGCCTCCTGACTGTACAATTGCATTCATCTGATGGTGTTTGTATTTAAGTGGTTAACGTCCTGTTTGTGTTGGTGTGTCCTGTTTGAGGCACAACATAAAAAATGTTTAGGTCGACTTTGTAAAGTTAGACACTAACACTGGATAAAACAATATTCAGCACTTGGAACTGTGTTTGTTGCCTGTGATGTTTTTTAATTTTGCTGTGATTACTTGGAATTATAACTATTTAGAGTTGTAACCAAGGAATAAAAGACACTGAACTAAACTGTATCCACATAGTCCGGATAGAAAAGTACTTTTACATTTTCCAAATAATGATAGTGTTTTCCTCAAATCTAATTTGTTGACTAAATTAATGAACATTTTCCTCACAGAATACTTTTAATAAACCCAAAGGATCAAAATGTCACTGTAATAGTATATTATATATTCATGATGTTATGTGGATGCATTACCTTGCTGCCAATCACACGCAAAATGCACAATAGCAATGAAAAAGAACAACAACAATGTACTTGAGCGTGAGGACATTTCACCTATTTTATTGGAAAATTTCAAAATAAACAAAAATGGCACAGCAGTATACAAATCTCAAAATGCATATAGCCAGTAGAAATACTGCAGTTCCCTCTGTGTATAGTACTTGTTCCTTACTAGAAAATCATTGTGGTAACTGGGCAGGTGCTGGTTGATTTACACACATGCTTCCTTTTCAACAGGACCAACTAAGGATGAGTCGAGGCCCGTTAAATGTGTGTTCAGTTGCTAAAATGGTGAGCAACATGCCAATATAGGATATACAATGGGAAACACTGTGGATCTTTACAAGAGCTTAGCATACATAGAACTCTCATTTAATGTTACTATATAAATGAATATATTCATGACATAGCTAAATGATAAATACATAATATATCCATGTTAGTGGCATTTCCAGACATAAAGAGAAATTACTATAAATTACTTTCAACCACAGTTATGCGTCGAACATTCTTGACTCCAATTAGAAAGTGAAAACAAACACCGATCAGGGTGACTAATTAAACAAAAAGAGGCAGTGAATGATATTATTTTGGGGCATGGGGGGTGGGGGTTGTCATTGAAACGTTTATTGTCTGAGAGAAACCTGGAGCAGTGAAGAGAGCTTTGGGATGTGGGCCCAACTGGGCTGAGCAGGGCCGGGCCAGGCCAGGCCAAGCAGAGCCACTTTTTCCTATCAGGCTTGTCTGACTTTGGATGGGGTGTAGTTCTTGTCCACGGACTCCTCCTGTAGAAACATGTGCAGGCATCGCTCGTTCTGGGCCAAAGGGTGACCAGCCACTCTGCAGAGTACAAGGCAAAAGGCAGGGATGAAACCTGAGCGACTTCACAAAGATGAGGCCTGATGTTACTCAGACACAGTAATACAGACACAAAGGACAAACACTGAATAGAAAACATTACTATACATTATCAGATGACACCTTTTTGCCACAGGTTGGGGAGTTCTGTGAAAGGGGCAGAAAATGAGTTGGGGTGCCATAGAGAACTTTGGTCTCTGTGTTTTGTTGCACAACAGCACAAATACCGATACCTTGGCATCAATGCCGGTTTAAATTTTCCATTTAAAAAAAAAAGATAACACAGTAAGAGCGTAAATCTTAAAATGATTCTAAGTTTTATTGTTCAGTTGATCAGCAATAAATACAACTATTTATTTGTTGTTTAACTTAAGCACAAAGCACTTTAATAATATAAAAAAAATATGAATCTATTTAGCACAAGTTGAACTTGTCATTTATTGCTAAAAATGTACAAAAACTAAATGTATGGGCTGCATTCATAAGTGCAAATGAGTTTTACTCCCTTAGCAAGGATTTGGTATCAAAAAAAGACATTTTTTGATACTTGTTAACTCCTCGATTTAGTCAGTGCCATAGAGGTGTTGAAATTTGTTACTCCGTTCTAATTGCTATGGTGGAAAGCCTACTTCCCAATCACCTCTAGTACTAGTTATCCTAACAGAAGATGTAGAAAATACATTTGGGCTGTGTTTTCTTCTGTTAAAGCCACTTTGACATTAGGCTTCTCCAAATGTCGTCTGAGATGACGCAGAAAAGCTTAACGAGAAGGAGCCAGTGCACCTGAGACCCTTGAACATTACATTTCTCAAACATGATTTTTTTCCCCTAGAACATGACAATGTGATGACATTGTACATATGCACCTACCTTAAGCCTTAATGAAAAATATTTCAAATTAAGCAGCCTCAGAAAGGCTTCACAGGTCAAATACCATTGAAATACCTGTAAAGATCAAAAGCACCCTTTTGCAAAATCAGAAAATTTGGATATCTAAAGCAACTTCACAACATAAGTGCTATGAAATCTCAAGGCCTGGTTTGCTTTTTGAGTCGAGACCAAGGTGAGAATGTAAGACCTTCTTTTTTATTTGAAGCCTGAATTACGCTTAACTAGCCTAATCAAAAACTGATGTTATCTCCTCTCCTCCTTCTCACTTGTTTTGTGATGACAATCATGTTTACCATCGAAAAGATTTCCTCTTCACAATGCTCTCAATCACAGATTAAACAATCCTGCTAGCCACATTGCCCAGTATTAAGTCTGAACAATGACATGATCAACAGCAGTGTTTCATTCATAGGAAGCAAGAGAAAAAAAAAATCTTAATTGCCAACATTCTCATCTTCTTTAAAAAACATATTTATGGTTTTTAATTTTCTCGACTGTCTTTGCGCACTTAATATTCCAACAGGAAACATTGATGCATTTGCACATGAAACAAAGATAATGGGCAAGTCTGCAATCAAAGCAAATAATTACAATCACACTGTAACTTTTATTGTTCTGCAGCTGAAAATGAGGACATGCTGGATCAAAAATAAGCAGAGGTGCACACACCATCCCATGGAACCATGCGCTGTAATTTGAGCTGCAATTATCATAAATTACACATCAACAATAAAACAAATGTGGAAAAAATTATGTTGTGGGGGTGCACACTTGAGTCCTCTTGGTTGTTCTTGTCCTTTGCAAGGTAATTATAAAAGAGAATTAAGGAGGATAGTGAGAAAAAGACCTGCCCATCTCTGTGAGTTCAGCTTGTTAACAATGTGAAGAGAAGTGAAAAAGTTGAATCTACTTACTGCACACAAGTGTTTCATTGTTCATGAGAGTTAAAATAATAGCTTGCTAAGGCAGAAGCTGCATATGATTGTGACTACAATGAAAAACAATTGGAAAGAATAAATCATCTTAACCTCCTGACTAAGTAGCGGGAGAACACTAGAAGACGGGGAAACTGCAGACAGCCTTACTTGTTGAGAAATTGCTCCAGACCTTGTCTCCTCTCTTCAATGAAATTTTCATCAAATATCCCGTCATCCCCTCGGAAAGGAAGCTGCCGGAAAAAAGCTTTTCCTGGGAGAGGTGGAACAACCACCTGAGAAAATGCAGAAACCACAGAAACCCATAAAATAATAGATACAGGGTAAAGCACTGATGCGTTTAGAGAGGGAAAATACAAAAACAACAGAAACAAATGTTTTGTAATCATACAGAATATCAAACATTTCATGACAGCTTCTGATTAAAACTATTAAGTGCAGGACAAATCAAAACACACAGTAAGGTGAACTCTTTGTAGCAAACGCCAAAGAAGAAAAACAGAGATATTTCAACAACTTTCTTCAATACAGCCCAAATATTTAGCTGACTTCAACAACCTCACCTTGCTCTCCCTCTCCAGCTCTGCTCTGAGCCACTCAAAGTCACTGTATCGCCTCCGTACACACGACTCCTTCAGCTTGAAGATGGGAAGGTTTGTCTGTGAACATAAAATGCATACATAAATGTAAAGCTGCCACTGGTCAGACATCTTGTTTTACATAGAAACAGTTTAGAAACCATTACGGTTGCTACATACAGGAATCATTTGCAATGGAAGGAAAATGGGTAGAAAGAGCTTAAATAATATCCTGTGAATCCACAGTTATACAGTGCTTACTTCTCTTAGTCAAAAAATCTGTTACACTAGAACTAAACCAGCCCCACAGTCCTGAAATTCAATGAAAAACTACCAGACAATAAAAAAAATCTCTAGCCCCAGCCCCTTTTTATTGATCTGCTCCAAAATTTAACGGGTTCGTCCATGGCCCGTGCACTACTCATTCAACAAGTTTCATGGAAATCAATGCCGTAGATTTTGCACCATCCTGCTGACAGGGTGACAGATGTGCATCATTATAATACCTCCTCGGGGTATCTAAACTACGGGAATAGAAAATCTCAGTTTTAGGTCTCTGTCACTTTACTTCTAGTGCTGTATTCATGGTTTGTTGCACATCAGTGCAAGTTATTTGTGATGTATGTTGGCTTTTTATATTAATAATGCTCAATGAGGTGCTCCTGTCTGTTTTTATGTAATTTAGGCTACATTCATTTCTTCCAACTCAAAGAAATGAACATAACCTACAGAATTTAGAACAATAATTTAACCCTTGACAAGTCACAATATACAATTTTAACAGAAAACCCACCAAACCATTAGAGCTAAGCATTTCCTGTGGCAATAGTGTAAATAACACATTTATTAGTGAAGCAGCAGGGAGTGGCTGTGCCAACTTGAACAAAAAGAGAGTGAAAGCCTTTTTGCAGCAGATTTTGTACATAGCCTTGTGTTAGTACTCTGACTTCATTAAAAGGAAAAAAAGAGGGGAAAACAAAGACTCCTTTTAATTGAACTAAACTGAATAGAAAAATTGAAACTGGCCTCCGGTTAAAAGTTCACTTATGTTTTGCTCACCAAGGTCTGTTGCTCTCAAAATGTTTTGCCATTTTTTGTGCGCCCATGTGCACCAAGGCACAGATGTGCGCATAATTCCAAGTTGTTGTTGACAAGCACTTGAGAGTGAATGTCATATTAAAACTGGAAGATGTTTCGACATTGACAGAGAACATTGAAGCAAACAGCACATTACAGCACAATGCCAAAGCTCTTCACTTGTCCTGACAGCACATGGCCATGCCATGACAATGTACAAACAAGAGAGGGAATGAGCATTTCATTGGTAGGCAACATTCAGAGAAGGTCAGAATTCATGAAAGAAGGAATCACAAGAGCACAGCAATTGAGCAAGTAGGTGCAGCATGAATACAGTGTGAGCAGCAGATTGATCGATGAGCAGACGACTGTGACTGTGTGCAATAAAGGAAGTTAACTAGAAGGCTGAGTAAATATCTGAACAAAGGCAGAACCAGGGGTGTATGTGGTCATAGAGGAAGAGCAGAACAGCATTGGAGAGGCTGAAAGCTTCATCTGGTCTATGTAAGATTAACTGAGGATGATAAGGGAGGGCAGGAGCAGCCTTTTAGTGCTCATGGTCTCCCTCTTTCAGTCTCTTTTCTCTTTCTTTCGTATGTGATAATAAGTCAGATTTTCTGCCCTTGAGAATCCTCTTGTGGTTGTTCCTTGGAGAAACCACAGGCATGTGTTCCTCTCAGAGGAAACAAATGCCATTGTCTAGCTGAGATTTAATGAGAAATAGCAACATTTTGCAGGGATCCATTTCAAATGAAGGAGAGAGTTGACTATTATGACATTTAACTTTATCAGTGGGTAGGTAATAATGGTTCCAAAACACTCAGTGACTCCCTCTCCTGACTGTTACCATTTCAGTAGTGTGAGTTTATGAAGTTCTATGTACATGCCATTTTTGGTGCTTTGTGTCCTGTCATTCCTGCATAACTTGACAAGATTTCAATCTAATTTATCTTACAAGTATTTGAACCTGACTTGAGAGATATTAAGTGCAAGGAGGAAAAAAGGAGTGAAACAACCAATCAAATACTGGGGGAAGTTACATGTACATGTAGCAAAAGCTGCAGAAGCTGAAGGTTGTTCTTGCCAATTACAGCATGAGCGCTGTCTGCATGTGTGTGATGATATTGGATAGAGGCAGTGTGTAGTTTCCTGCACTGTAATATGAGTTACACTGATGCAGGGAAGGGAATCAACGGATACAAATGCCTCTGTCGATCCTGCTGGTCAGTCCAGTTCTTTATCAAGTCTCTTGTTGATTCTAAATTATCGTTTTTTGTGGAAAAGAAGATTTTTAAAAATTTTAAAAAGTGGCACTCTTCAGATTTAAGTCTGTATTAAATAGAAATATGTTTTCACATATAACTGCATAGAACTTGTGACCCTTCATTTTATAGATCATTATGCAGACATTACAACTCGCATCGCTGTCATTTTTCTTTAAGAAATAAAGGTGTACCTTCTTCTGTATAATGTCCTTGGTACAAGTTCCCAGTAGGGTGGATGAGTAATGCAAATTTGACGTCATTGTTTTGCAATTTGCAACTGTCAGGAAAACACGCAAGAATAAATCTAAGAGGTAGATAAGTATGGAGGCAAATGATCTGAGAATTTGGAACTGCCTCTCAACTTCTATGACTCCCACACGTTTATGTTTTTTCTAGAATTTTCTGTTTAAGTGATGTGATTATGTATTCCCAGTGTCCCTTATAAAATGAAAGCGACATCACTCTAAAACCATGCCATAAGCCCTTTTTTTCCCCTCACCAGAGAACATTTATATCCTCCTGAGACCCAATAAGTTAAAGTTTGGCTTGGTTTTTTTTTTTTACATTAAATAATTGCCTTGATCAGAAACAGTAATGATGTAACAATTTTTTCAGATGCTTTTTTTAATGGAATGCCCTTTGCGGTGGACACCTTTTTTTTTTTTTTTTTTTTTTTTAAGTAAAGCTGTGAAACTCTTGTCCCCTACAGAGGACAAAAATGCATTGCTGGGTCTCAGGAGGAGATACCTTTTTTTATGCATTTTACTGTGACCCTTGCGGTGCCTGCACCAAATCAACATGTGGACAGAAACAAGAGTCACTGTATGGAAATAACATTTTAGAATATAGTAGTTTGATCTAGTCAGATTTAACCTTGACCAGACCAGAAAAAATCCCTAGTTTCAATTCAAGATAATTTCCTTACTCTTATTATAAAGAACTGAGAGCATGGAAACTGTCTGACACTCCCCTCTTTTTTGTCAGTTTTTAGTTGACTTCCCACACACACCCTCTAAAAATACTTCTCCATCTCACTTATTGAAAGTTCTCTCCAGGTGAAGTTGTCAACGTGCCCCTCACTCCTCCTCTTTCTTAGGTCACAGAAGAAGTGGATTATCTTAGCTTTATCACCCCAGTGCTCTAGCATTAACTTCACTCTCCTCTCACCATGGTCTGTCCCCGCTGCTTCATGTTACCTCACAGCATGGAGTGCCGCAAAAGTTAATCCCCACAACAACAGATCACAGTTACAGGTAATCTTCCACCGCCGTGACTCTAATCCCATCATGTGCACATAGAATTTAACCGCACACAAGCACATACTTATGAAGATGAAGTATGCAAGTACAGGTATTTAGTATAAAGGTTTGACCAGTCACACCGTTAACAAGTAAACATAATAGCCCACAGCATTCAAGCCTGTTAGTACACACACAGTCGAACTCAGACCACTCCTCTGCAGACAATAGAGCTGCTCGAGAGTGTAAGGAAAGAAAGTCACCTGGTCTTTCAATCCTCTCTCGCTCTCAAACCCTATGATTAAGAGATTGGCCTTGCAGGACAAGGGGAGGAACACAAATGACAGAAGTGAAAAATGAGAGTTCTCACTCACTCGCTCTCTCTCACTCTATAACACACACAGACTGAGAGAGGCGGTGCGTGAGAGCTCCTCGAGTCAAAGATCAGGTTTCCCCCGGCCTCTGTTCTCTTTATGGCTGGTTAGAGGTTTGAACCTAGGTTTCTCAACTTACTGGCTCTTTGCAGTGTTTAGGACATGGGACCAGCCCACACTCGGCCAGGTCTTAGCATTTCATTAATTATATAAAAGGCACACTTTGCTTTTCTAAGACTGCAGACCCAAGCTCACAAAAAAAAAAAAAAAATTCAGAAGTCTGAGAAAACCAAAATAAAAATTATACATATGTGTATTATTTATTTAGAGCTGCAAAATAACTTTGCAAAATATACTTGTACCAAAATACAAACCGTGTCTAACATAAACCTGAAAGAACATCTGACTCATTTTTATGGGTGCTCACACAAAAGAGATAAACATCAAGACTTTACTTTGGTCTGAGGTCCTGCCGTCATCTCACTCACGACTGCCTTCATGGGCACTCTGAGTTCACATTAGTAGATTATGATCAACCATGGAGAAGATGGGGGGGAAGGTATTCAACAGGTGCATGGCCTTTTTTTCCAATAATAGAGGATGCTATATCTTAAAAAGGAGCATAAAGCTAGATGTGTCTTTTTAGTAGTAGACATTCTACTTTCACTTTCCATTATACATGTACGAGATGCAATCTACACTCTATAGGAAGAGCATTCAATTCATAGTGTGTGGGACACAATACCTTTGGCTCATTGAAAATGGGTTGAAAAGAGGCAGAACCCTTAAAAACAGCTAGACAAGAAAAAAATGAAAGAGGGGACAAAGATCACTCATCTCCTGAGAGAGTAGTTCAAGGCCACCATGCATTAGCTTTTAGCAGGATGGATTAAGTCAAGTTTGAGAGTGTGCATCCTAAACCTCCCCCAACCTGCCCCCTTCTTACCCCTCCCATATACTCTCCTTTCAGAATAATAGCATTAAAAATGGCAACATAATACCATCTCATTGCATCATATTCCAAAATGGGGTAAAAATGACTGGGAACAAAAGCTTTAGGGCTATGGGTCTTTTGCTCTCGCCTCTCCATGTACTCTCTCACTCGTTCCCTCGCTTGCCGGCCCCTGCGGCCTGACAGCCTACCCTCTCTCCGACTCGCCTAGCTGGCAAAAAGCTGCTTTGTTGCCATAGTATCAACTCCCACTTTTGATACTGTCATTTCAAGTAGGATATGGTAGCCTTGATACAATATGTTCCCTATTTCCATTAAAATAGTTGTCGAAGAGGATGCTGTAGACTTTGGATTACACTTGACTGTGTCTGACAAGCGCCCCCCCACATACACACCCACTCCCCATCTCTCCCCATTTTATTAATGACCAAAGGCCCCCGCCCCAATGCCCAAATGGAAAAGAGAAAGAAAGAGAGAGGGAGAAGCTATGGGAGTAGAGAAGAGGAGGGGTAGTAGACTGAGTGAGAGACAGAGCTATAAGAGGTCTTTTATGTACTCCTATCCATAAACAAAGTGAGATCCCAAAGTTCGCTTCCCTGAATGTGCTCTCTGGATGAGATGGGAACCAGCTAAAGACAAGAAATTCTGATAATACTCAATACCCCCCCCCCGTACTCCAACCTTCAGTTTGCCATGGTCCAAACAAATATACCAGACTTGTGTGTATGGGAGAGGGGGGTTGATTTCAAACCGACAACAAGCAAAAAAACATTAAGGTGACATGATAGGACTCTGCTGAGTAGCATGTCCATTAGTGCAGCAAAAAACATGTCTAGTAGAAAATCTAGCAGCGTCCATCATTCTCAGTGTGAATTATTTTGATGAGAACAAATATCTATTGTTTCAAAACAACACTGAACATTACAAGTCTGCTCAGGCAATATGAGATATCCGCCTCTTTTCATTATGAACTTCCACCTCTTAAAAAACACAAGCTGAAAGAGGGAAGATTGATCCCATTGATTCAAAATACAAAATGTAGGCCTGGCTGTCAACAAGTGACTGCGCAACCTGTCTCACTGCCAGTGCAAACAGTTAGCTTCTCACATGATAATCCAACCCTTGTACAATTTGTGACACCGCTAACTTTGTGAATACTCATTCAGACACTACCGATGAGTCACAAGCCAAGTGAATACGTTCATTTAAAGAGAGTCAGGGCAAACATTATGCAGTTTTATAGGAGGAATAAGCTCTTGTGCTAATGTTTACACTGAACAGTAAACTAGGAGGCCTATATACATAGAGAGACTACGGAAACTACACTATGAACTAAGCAACTGATGGGCACATAGCCTGCAGTGAAACAGGACAAGTGGGCAAGGGGATGAAGGCTGGTGAGGGGGTGGCTTTCTGCCCTCCCATGGGTGGGGGTGGGGGGGTAAGAAGCGGGAATAACCTCCAGCTCCCCCACACCCTGGCCTGTTTCATTCTTCTCTCAATGAAGGGATTAAGCAGACTCTCTCAGTGCAGCCACAAGGGCTCTCTTGATTTTAGGTGGATTCTAGTGCAGGACAGCAGTGACAACAGGAGACAAGGCAAAGAGTTATAGTCAGAAACTGTATTCCATAATTAGCTAAATGAAATTTAACTAACTCTAAAATAATATATGCATATGGGAAACAAAAACAGCGATCCAAATGCTCTCTATTCCAAACCCAGGCATTGTGGCTAATGCTCTTAACATGCTGGAGATGGAGTAAAATGCTTCTAAAGAAACCTAAAGAAAGGAGAAGAGAAGCAAAGCAAAGTTGACACCACATTTGTTGAGAAGTGAGGGATGCGCCGCTTCTTCTGTGGTCTTATGCAAAGCAGGGTCACACAAGGCTATGAGGTGCACAATAATGCTGATTACACGCATATGCTAATTATTACACGCTAATCAAGTACAGTAGCCTTATATTCAACGCTAATGCCTGGAGACGGCTTCTCTTCCCTAACCCATTTCTTTAAGGTATAGGGAAACTATAAATACTAAAGGGCTGATAACCTATCCAAATATCCCTGGCCACTAACTACAGGGGTGTCAGTCACTTGAAATGACAATTGAGAAATAAGTGACAGGGCAATCAGATGAGCCTAATTGCAGTTAGACTTTGTTGAAACAGTATATTAAAAATGCATATAATTTAGTCTTTAAATGGTTCAATTCATGCAAAATTGTGTGTGGTGACACCAGTGATAAAAAATAAAACCCTTTTATCAAAACAATTTCTCATCTAATCTCAAATGTTGTAATTAATAAAATGAAACCTTAGTTTAAGCCTGTTTAATCTACCTGTATTTGATGTCTTCACTTAAACTATCTTTTGATTCAATGAACATATTGGAAAGAAATCTGAAAGATGTGTATACAATATAATGATTTTTTTTAAATTCCTTTCTTAACCTAGCACTTTTCATTCTTCTGAAGACCTATCATTCACATTGGTTTTAAAGTTGACATGGAATGTTGGCTGAATGGCAGATTTCCAGCCTCAAATCACTGAAACAATTCACTCAAGGGTTCTTTGTATCAGCAGATGTTTTTGAGTTTACAGGTTACAATTGTTAGTTTTCCTGAGTAAAAGGCACAACATATGAAATTTATCTTTACAGCCTTGGGCTGAATAGGTTTGGATTACATATTACAGCAACAAAGCAAAAGCTATCCGGTGAAGACAGTGTTGAAAGCTCAAAACAAATGACATCCATCATTATCTTGTGTAAAGGCAATAATGTACAGAAGCCTGCTATTAAAACACACACATGGTTATCAGCAGGAAGAACCCCTTTGACATTTCTTCCATCACTGAAGTCATTATTTCATAAAGCCAAGTTTTTATAGAGCATAAACTATTGGGCTGAAATATCACACTCTAGTCGGGCTAAAAATCTGGATGTTTATAAGCATTAAGCATTTGGATAATAGACAGTGTTTTATTCAGTAACTGACAAGAACATCTCTGAGAAGAAAATCACTTTCTTTCCTTTGTTGAGTAGGAGGAAGGAAATGTGCTGTGGGGGGTGGATCGGGGACCATGCTGTATCCTGTCTGCTTTTCCACAGTAGCTGACTTGCTTAGTTTTGTTCCCCTTTGGCATGGTACTGGAGTATGAATATTGATTTAGTCATATCAGCAAAGTTACAAACTGTCAGATCAACATATCTCTAACCCAAGCAAGAACAGTGTTCACGTGCATAGCAGAGGATGGAATGTGGAATCACACGTCTCTGTCACAATGATAGATTTATCCTTAGTATAACTAATGCTGTTATCTATTTGTGGTCAGAAAGTGGGGTGTGGTAGGAGTTCAGTTCTTAACTGTCCAGAAGGCTTTAACTTTTTGGATGGATTATTGGTTCCCCGTTTTTTTCCATATTGTATTTGGTTATGTAACGCCAGTTCATGAGCAAATACGACTCTTGAGTGAAACAGCTTTCTAATCACGCCACAGTGGAAAAAACATTTGATGTAGATGTAAACAAATTTCCCTCTCTAGGAGATTACAACACGTCTGTCACCACTAATACCAAAATCACTGATGTCATGGTAGTGATACCATCAAAGCCCTAGCTGACATAATTTAGTATTTTACTTATTTAGTAACAATACGCGTCAAGTCACAATCAGTGCGACATAAGTTTGATGTCAGGTAACGTTTGTTCTCCTAACGGCTAATAGCCTGCTAGCTTGGTAGCGCTTGTTATCTTATCTCCCAAAAAGCTAATTACTGTAAATAGACAGTCACTGACATATTCAAATATCGGCTCTGTGTATATATTGGCACCTGTGACCACCCCGACGGCAAGACGTAATAACTTTCTTCGGCCACATTAAAGACGTTATAAGACTGCTAGCTTAAATGCTAACGTCATTAGCACTTATTCATGTAGGCTCACCTTCAGTCTGACTTCATAGGTGGTGTATCTGCCCCTGCCAACCCCGACTGTTTCAGGGTTGCTGACATCAATCTCTAGGAAATTACTCGGCGGTCCATACGCGTCATTTAGGTTTTGGGGCTTGGTGAACAGCCTTCTTGTATCAGCTATGGTATTAGCCATTTCTCCCCTGTCCTTGTAGCAGCGATTAGTTATCAAGCTCACAGGAAACAAATATGTACTTTCCGGTATAGTCTTTCAAAATATATTATGTAACAAACTTTTACTCGAGATAATATAAAATTTTGTCCATAATTTATATAAATTTATTGATATTATAAATAATTGATTTTTTTTATCTCGTGAAGTTAGTCTAGTAACAAGTAATATAAAAATATACATATTATATTTTCTTATTTTGAAGGCATGTCACCTAACTTCCGGCATTGTTCTTTCTGTCATTGTCGCTACCTTAAATGCCAAGAGAGCAGCACTTCCGATCAGCTGAGGTTCAGCTGACGCTCGTCGACCACCTGCTGCTCGGTTTGTTTACAATCCGCCAACGGGGTCGGTGGTCTTGCCCTGCCTTTGGACCGATTACATGATTTTATTCACTTATTTGGCGGCATAGAATCAATTACACTGTGTTAAGCAGCAGATCGTCATGTGCTGCAGTGTTCAACAAACTGATACGACTTGTATTTGGTCCTAAAATTACGTCATCTATGAAAACTCTGTTTGCAAATGTTCAATTGGAGTATTACATATTATAAATAGCAATTATATTACATAAAAAACAAGTTTCAATAGGCCTCCATATGACTATAATTCGTCAATACATGTGTTTACGATGTGTGATGAAAACTGTAATAAGATGCACATTTTTTTTCTTTCCTTAGTTTGTTAGCAAGAATGTACAAATGCTCAGTCGTGCAAGTTAATTTGACATAAACAAAAGAATGAGACAGACGTCCTCAGACAAGCATCTGTATGTCAATTTCAGGTTTTCATTTATATAATCTATATAGCCTAGGTTTGTTAAAATTTTTAAAACTTAATAAATAGTCACTTTAAGATAGAAAAAACTTCTGATCTGGGTTTGATTTAGACATTTTCATTTTAAATATGTGAAACTGTCCTAGTGATATACAAAGGTTAACGTCAATAAATGACTTAATATTTTTACATAAGAATATAAAGTTTAATGGATTAGAATACACTCCATTTATAAAAAAACCCAATCATTTTTCATTGAATATATACTTCTTAAAGACAATATTTGCATACATGTGTTCCCAGCAACTGACTCTCAATAAAGCTTTGGCATTTTGAATCATCATGGCGGCTTACACGATTCCTGCAGCTGTCAGATCCTCAGTAAATGTTTTATTGAAAGGCACCGCTCTCTGTTCTAACACATTCTGCCGTGTTACATCGAGTAATGCTCTAAAAGGTAAGGGTTTATTTGTCATGAAACAGACGCGGCTATAGAGTGTATTACAGTATGTTACAACACACTAGTAGCTGCTCCCTTCATTACAGTCTATATAATTTGGATAATCTTGCTCCATACAACATGTATTTGAGTAATTGTGGTGCAGAACGTGATCTCTTTCCTTAACATATCTCGTTGGCGTTAAAAGAAAGCGTCGATTGTCCAAAGCGCTGGAAAACGAATGACCTACGACTTTTCATATTCTTATTCAAGGTTACATCAGCTGGAGGGCAGAGAGTGGATCTGCTTCTCTCGGCTCCTCGGATTCATCATCAGCATCGTGGGTTTGTGACTCCAGTGACACCATTAGACACTACGACCGTCGCGTTCAGTGCGGCTCCCTGCAGAGAGACGCTCAGCAGAGGCGTGTTCTCCAACATCTGGCCCTGTTACAGCACAATTTGAAGAACTACAGTAACAGCATTTACCTCAAGTCACCTTTACACTCACAAGACCGTAAAAATCATCCTCAAAGAGAAAAAGTTATCACCGCTGTTGAAACCAAAAACAATGATGCTCCTGAAAAGGTAAAGGAGATAAAGTGTGACAGCACTGATTAGTGTATTTTACGTGCATGTTAAGATTGCATCCTACATGATTACCTCAAGCTTACCTAGCCTTTATAATCTGCTGTATCTGTTGTTGTATGCATGGACACATGAGGACAAATAAAAGGAAAAAACAACATAAAGTGTCTAACGCTATGTTCACACTGCAGATAATGGTGGCCCAAATCAGACTTTTTGCCCATATGTGACCCATATCTAGTCTGAACAGCACGAATACATTTTTTTTCTACAAATCATACCCAGGCCCACTTTCATATATGGGCCTGAATCAGATACATATCAGATTTTTTGCAATGTGCATTTCATCTGACTTTTACGTCATTGAAATGCAACAGACATTTCAATTCTGCACTGAAGGAGGTGGGATCCGGCAAGATCCATATTTACTTCTGTAAATAAACACAGGTCACACTTCAAGACCGTAGACTGTTCATCCATGAGTGTGATGACAGTCCTGTTTAAATGATAATGTGAACAACCACGCAAAAAAATTAGATTTCAGCAAAAAAAAATTCAATTGAGCATTAAGACCTGCAGTGTAAATGTAGCCACCACATACTCCTAAGCCAGGTTCCATGCATCTTCAGTAGTGTGTTTTGTAGTTACACATCAGTGACACATGAATAGAGAAACCAACATGTTGTGAGTCATTGGACCACCAGAACAGCTTCACTGCTCCATGACATTCATTCTATAATCTCTGATCAAAAGATGGAGCAGAATTCAGTAAAAAGGCATCCTCTCATTTGGCTTTTTGATGATGGTGGTGGAGCATGCGGTCCTATTTACCATTGCGGTTGAACTGAATTGAGTCTTGTTGACTATGAAGGCCCATATCATACTCATATTCATTAAACTCTTCAGTGAGGCCATATTGTCATCCTGGACAGATGTTTATCCTTATCATCTGTCTCTACAAATAACTCCCTCATGTATACATCCCATATCCTTAATAGTTTGCATTATACAGAGTAACCTATGTAATTCAAACCTATTGTGTCATATTATTTTAATAAAGGAGAATTACTATAAGAATTGCCGTATGTACTGTTCACTCACTGATAATTTGTGTATTTCAAGGTATCAGAATTTATATCAAAAATGGTAGAAATGAAGTACTGGTAAAAAAAAATGTTTAAAAATGTAAAAAAAAAATTTAAAAAAGGAGGTGTCAGAGATGCTGTTTAAGATTTTCATGGTGGCATGGATTTCTTTAAAGCCTTTTTACAGTGAAGCATCTGGACTCTCATTCAGTTATAAAGCCCCGTTGACGTCTAACATATGGAGGAGCTTCAGAGTCCATTGCACTGTACTCCAGTTGTATCAATGCTGGTGACCATGGGGCTCAGGTCAAAGGGAGGGTAGGGGTCTGGGAAGTGTATTGTGCATGTGAGTTTTGGAACAGCGTAATGCAGGGGGCTGTTGTTGTTTTTAGGTCAGGGGAGCTGACTGTCTAGCATGTCATGGTGGGAGTTTTTTTGTTGGTTAGCTGGCACAGACACATAGGGTTAGGAAGAGATTTTGGAAGGCAGCAGGGCAGACCTCCCGCTGGGCTCGTCCCGGCACCCCTCTCACTCTCTCACCGTCCCCATGCAGTAATGAGGGGATCCCCATTGTCTGTGCCATTCTTGTCCTTTTTGCTTTTGATTCGGGACTCTGACAAATACTTTGGTGTTAGGCTATAAACACTGCCACCCCCCTCCTCTTTGTGCACCTTATTTCTTGCTCTGTCTCTCACATACACATACACATACACACTGACTGAGAACTTATGCAATTATTCTGGTTTGAATCAGGTCATAACACTGTCCTTTCGGTGTCTGTTCTCTCTGTGAAAGTGCCGCCATTGTCCTCAATAACTGACCAAGTCTGTGAGGAGGGTACACTTGACTTAATATTGACCCAATGTGGCGTGGTTTTGCGGATGGTCGGCTAACAATGGTCCATTGTTTGGTGGGAGCCGCCCTCTTCAAGTCAGACCTGCATCACTGAGTCTTCCTTTACACTGCAGGCTTCCAGTTGTACCAGTTGAATCTAACATGGATTCTCGTATTGACTCCATTAATGAGGCTGATGAGCGCAGTGGCAGTTTTGGCTGTTTTAGGTGCATTTATCCCAAAGCAGTAATTTCAAAGCCAAAGTGGCCATGTCCTGCATGTGAACTTTCCACTCATGTGCCAGTCTATATCCTCTACCAGGAGGTGAGACAAGGCCACAGAGCTCAGCTAGACAGAGTGGCTGAGGGACAGCCTTGTCCTTCTCCACTCTGCCGTGGCAAAATGGCTGCTAGCCACCACTGACAATTACCCCACCATGCCAGAGGGCAGCTTGGGAAGTCAGGAAGAAGTCACACGCTGTTATGCCAGAGCAGACGGGAAAGGCTTGTTGCTCTTCCAGTATTTCACTCCAGCTCAGGACAGGCAGAGATGGAGGGGGAAAGGGGGTGAGCAGGGTGGAGGAGCAGGGAGAGGGCACAGAGAGAGGATGGGTAACAAGTTTGTTTTTCATTTAGTTTTCAATCGACCATTGTCTGCATTTACCAGAGTCAAGTGCTCCTTGTGCAGTAGAAACTAAGTGCTGTGGATGCTGAGTGCTACCTCCATGAAATAGTTACTCAATACAATTCTGAAGAGGACAGTCCTCTAAATATAACACTGAGTTCATTACAAAACTACCTGATGTTTCCCAGTTATACAGATAAACCTCAGTCATATTACTGAGAGCCTGCAAAGAACAAATGAAATTTTATTTTTCTCCACAGATATGCTTCAAGTTATCAGTACATGTCATGCTGAAACTAATGACGCATGTGTTTACAGAGTTTGGGCCCTCTTTAGAGATATTTGGCTTTACTTGCTATTCTCAGCTTGGTCACACACAAGGCGTTTTTTTGAAGCAAGGACCTTTTGATGATAGGAGGCAGGCAGCACAATGACTTCCAGCAGCACCTCAATGCAACAGTACCGTATCACAATTAGCAGCGCTAAACAGGCTGCACAGACAAGTCCACTCCATCTCGTATGGAGCCTCATCCAGTCCTCTCCGTTTTGTCTGACAAATCCCCCCATTGTTCCACTGATGATGCTTTTCTTTCGTGGGAACCCTGGCTTGTCTTGTTGATTAGATCCCCTTTGTCTTCCTCCCCTGCAGTGGGCTAGTCTGGAGAATGTGAAACTTCACACTGTAGTGGTGGCTTAATGCCTCAGCATACTTTGTTTATCAAACGATGATTCAGTCTTATATGATAATGAATGCAACTAAGTTTATTTAGGTCAACAGCTATAACGTCTTGCAATATTAAATAAGGAATTAATTTATGCGGATTTTCTGAAAAACAGACTGGTGTGTGGTTATTTATGGTTTGTTGTGATGACAAACAACTGAGAAAGGATTTGATATTAAGCGAATATGTCACTGTAAAACTATTTCATGTTATTATTTTGCCTCTAAAGGATGAACCCACTTCTCCTCCACCACCACCCAAAGGCTTCTACATATATGGAGATGTTGGTAAGATATGATAGAAAAAGTTTTTTTTAATGATCTTAAATATAATTTTTCTACCTTTCAGTCTCTTAATATGGAGTGTCTTTCAGCACTAAAAAGAGGAGTAGAAAAAAAGATGGGATGTTGATTCTTATGTCTATGTGTTTTACAGGTACAGGAAAAACAATGCTCATGGATTTGTTTTTCTCCCATGTGCAAAACACAAATAAAAAGAGAGTGCACTTCAATGGTTTTATGTTGGACATCCATAAAAGTGAGTATCCTCCTCCCACAGCATTAGCTGCAGACGGTTGGTGTGTGTGACTTTGTAGAAGTTTTCTGACTTGTAATGTGCTGCAGATCCTATATTTATCTCAGTGTTGGTCCTGAAGCCTCGCTGATAATTGTCTACCATTATGCATACAGGTGAAATTAGTGCTTTATTCAGTATTGTCAGTGGGTTTTGGTTAGCGATGCAGGTGTGCTTTAAGATGTGCCTGACGTTTGTCTACTGCTTAAAGGGATCCATCGGCGAAAACAAAGCCTGCCAAAACGAGGGCTAGGGAAAATGTTCACCTATGACCCCATATCACCGGTTGCCATGGAGATCAGCAATGAAACCTGCCTCTTGTGTTTTGACGAGTTTCAGGTGAGCAAGTCTGTTACAAGCTGTGTGTGCATGTGATTGCCTGTTCCTAAATCTGTCTGGATATTAGTCAAAACACAAACAGTAAGAACTGTGGTTAGAGTTGTGTTTTTTTATAGTTTGAGCTCATTTACTTCAGCCTTGCATAATATTGGAAGATAAATACTTTTTAATTGGCATTGACAGTCATACAATTCAATCATATTGAACCAACCTGTACTGGACAAAATATAATAATAATCTGTGTCTATTTTAATGAATTTTAACAATAACAAAATGGTGCATATAGGCAAAAATGCATAACTTACATGCTTAACATTCCAGGATGTTTTGTGTGTGTTATAATGCATGCTGAGTAATTATTTTAACCAGTCTACATACTTTTTTGTTTGTGGCCAAAATGCTTACGAAGCAAGGGCATGAGAGAGCATGCAGTGTGTATTTATTACAGAAGACATGTAAAGAGTGTAAACATCTAAAGACAGCAGCACAAATCTATCTGACATAAAGATTTGATTATCTAGTATCTCACAGTGCAGTGATCCTGAAATCTCAGTTGTAAAAACAAATACACTGATATTTTACAATATTTTATTTGTGAAGAGTGCATTAGGTAATGACTTTTTTCCTGGTAAGTATTAAGGGATAGTTTTAAATGTCGGGCTTTGTATATTCTGATTTCAGTTTCAACAGTTGTAATTAAGAGTCTTCTCTGGACATCTCGATGTCATGACAAAAACAGGGCTGGGGACACCTAGTGGCCATTTGGAAATATAGCGCCACTCAGAAAAAACTTCCTGTAGGACTTAGTGCATTAAACTTTGTGCAAATCTGTTACATTTCACATTTATTCTTTTTAAGATAAAACATTTTCCATGTGCTATACTGTCTTAGTCAGTGATCTGCTCCTTCAGTTCTTTTTTCACCCACACAGTCTGTATACCTTGTTTGTAATGGTTTAGGTGCTTATTAACTGCACACTGTATAAAGACAACTGAAAGGCACTTTGAGCCATTAGCGCTGCCGAAATTCACATCATTTTACCTTCTGGTATCAAAGGAGAGTGGCACTATTGAGGCTCTTTCTATTCTCTGTAAGGTAGTTAGTCATTACAGTGAAGGATGTGTGCTTGTGTCTTTATCATTAGTCAGACAGGCACATCTGGTTGTGGCACAATGTTGTTCCTTTTATTGATATCATTACTATTAATGCCAGCAGGTCAAAGGTCACAGAAGGCGCGGTTGCTCTCTCTAATCACTCTCTATGGCTCTGCAAGGATCAAGAGATGCTCCTTTCATCCGTGTGTCTTTCACATTTTAAACTGCGGCGCTGTTTGTGCATTCTCATTGATTTGTTTTGTTTGCTGTCGCCTGCTTTGCTGTTTTCACTTGTCGACTGTTGCTACTGGTGAATAGAGTCGAAACAAGCAGACATGTGCGCGTTGTTTGTGATGCATAAACAAGAGGTTGTGAGGTAGGGGGAGTTGGGGGTGAAGGGGGTCTATACCAATCAGCATCCTCCTCCACTCAGCCATGCAAATGAGGCTCTGGGTATCAGTCGCACTCTCCTGCTTCCTTAAGTGAGTGGAGCTAGAAAGCGACTGGCGGCGGCAACGGGTCAGATGGATCTTATCCTCTTAAATGCTAATGACATTTCTCCATTCTCTTCATTAGCGCCATGCCATTATCAGTAATTTGTAGCCCCCCCTCCTTCCTTTTATGGCCCCCACCCGGCTCCTCTAATGAATACTCTCCATTGAGAGGTCCGAGATGGAAAGATGGGAAAAGAGCGAGAAGGGAAGAAGACGAGTGAGAAGAAAACGCTTGAGCGTCATTGTCTCAGGGCCTCAGTCACTGTGCAGCCTCTGTGAAATTGCTCATAGGTTGTGTACATAAAGAGGTGTAACATCAAAAGAGGTTTAATTTGGCACCCGTGCTCCTCGCTGTAAACTGACAGCAGCTTGAGTAATTGGATGCTCATTTAAATATCGGCATTGGCTGACGGAGATTGCGCCATTATTTTTGTCTTCCACAAGTGCTGCATCAGTCCCCTCCACCTTTCTCATTCTCTGGGTACCCATTCTCTTTTCCTATGCCCCTACTCATTCAGCAATCAATATTGCCCCTCATACTATGCCCATGTTGAGGGCACATGAATAAACAAATCCAGGTTGTATAAAAGGTCATTTTTAAATGATTCTTTTGAAATGAAAATAAAATCCTGTGGTTGCAGGAAATGGGGGCCCCTTTAGAGAGACACAGAGCCTTGGCTTTCTGTTGATTCTCATTACGGTCACACACAATCACACACACTCGCACACTCACACTAATTTGATGCCCCTAGTCACCTCTCCTTAGCAAAATCAAGGCTTTAACACAAATGTTAATCAAGTATTGGCAAGGGCAGTGGGGCTAATATGCAAAAGCAGAAGACTCTCCAGAGTATAAAAAGAGGCATATGCTGGGGGTATGGCCATCAGAAGTGGCTGTTATGTACAAGAAAGTAGATAAGAGGGAATAAGAGGAGGGGGTGGGGGCTG
>JAPQRQ010000017.1:25709068-25722431 GCA_037367365.1 Apogon talboti | reverse complement strand
GGGGGGGGGGGGGGCGGGGGGGGGGCTTATTCAAGACAACATGGTCCCTAAGGTCCCAAATGTCACCTTATTTTTCCAAATATAAAAGTGACTCAAATTTTTTTTTACTAAAACAAAAAAGTAGTTGTAGATATTGTATAATTGTATAATTATTGTATAATAGGGGAGTAATAAAACATGATACTGTACTCATTCTTTAAAACAAACAAACAAACAAAAAAACATGGATATATTTTTAATGGTCAACATACAAAGAACTGTGGGAGATTGTGGTTCATTTTTGAGTTCTGTTTGAACCCCTCACTATTAAAGTAGCTTTTTCATATGATAAGTAAATTGTAATAAAAAAATAGCATATTTTAAATAAAGAGATTTCAGCATATTATCTTGTTTACCATATCACACTACATTGGTTTATATTAAATCATAACCTCCGTATCATGATTCATACCATATCACCAAACTCTTGCTAATCCATCTTTAACTCTGATTGCAGAAATGTTGCACTTCCTTTACAACAGTATTTTGTAAGGAAAGGGGTTTATTTTATTAAATGATTTGTGCTCAGTCACGATAAAGAAAACTTTATTGAACCCATAAACTGTTTATGTGACTTTATATGAATGCTTGAAATAATTTGGTTTCTGTCTAACATGCTTAACTCGTGATATATGCATGCTGCTTTGACTACAGTTCATTACAGGATAGGAGGCTTTCTCCCTTCCTGGATGTTCAAAGAACAACAGAGGTGAAAGAGAGATGAGAGAATAAGAACAAAAGTGAGAGCACTGCATTACTAATAGAAAGGTCAGAGCTCTTCATTTAACAGCCAGCGACTCATAAACGTCCTTGTTTCAGCGTTGTCATCGACCTTTGTTTATTATGGACTCATGAAAATGATGTGGATGAAAAAGGCAGCAAACAGTTGAATTGTATTTATGTATTATAACCTTGTTTCTTTGTGTCTAGTTCATAGAAGATGCACATACCCTTTTATATGCCTTTATATGGCCATCTTGTGCAGGATCTGCCATTGTGACCCCAGTCTGGATCCACAGTGCTTTATTTTCATTATTCTTTTCTTCCTCTTGTTTTCTGGCTCGCTCGGTCATTCTCACGTCTGCTCTGTTGATTAGGTCGGATCCGCTGCCTTGCCATCGCTACTTGTCCTCAGCAGAAAGCAGTTTCATGACCATTTGCAGTCAGTTCAAGTGGTTTTTGGTGTGTGTGTGTGTGTGTGTGTGTGTGTATGTGTGTGAGCGTGAATGGCCATGACCAGACACAAAGGACTGAATGAGCACACCTGAATGACACTAATCAACATGGAGTGTTGATGGCATAGTTTGACCTCAGACACACACATACGGTGAAGCAGGGAAAGGTGAATCATACAGTATCTGAGTGTGTCTCTTCTTCTTCTTCTTCTTCTTCCTCTTCTTATTCTTCGTCCTCTCTTCTTCTCTGGTTCTGTCAGGTGACCGACATCGCTGATGCCATGATCCTGAAACAGCTGTTTGAGACATTGTTCAAGACTGGAGTGGTGGTGGTGGCCACCTCAAACAGACCCCCTGATGGTAAGACTGTTTTCTTTTTAGGAACTGCTTGCCAATTACAGACAGGTGACAAATGAATGGAAAAACCCAAATGAGGTGGAAGTCTCTACCAGAATTACAATGAAATAATCCATGAAGTGCAACAAATTTTATGAGGATGAAAAAGATGCGAGTAATGGCCTTCACAGTTACCAGCTTTCTACCGAACTGAACACCTATGGGACAGATTAGACTGATATATCTTCACCATCATCATCAAAACACTAAAAGACATTATTTTTTGGAAGAACAGTTTTCTATTCCCCAGTGGGTGTTTGCTTTATTGATACTTCATCGATAATAAACCTAAAAAGCAACAGTTGCACTATAACCTTCAACTATTTCAAAGTCAGATGTTTGGAACTGCTGAATCATTGGTACAAACACAATCTCATCCAGAGCTTTATTCCAAAACCTGGCCAAAATGAAAAGAACCAGTGTAAAGACTCACTGAAGATGGTGATGACTTATGGTGAACCAATACCTTATTAAGACAGTCTAAGTCATTTTTCCTTCTCATTTGTAACCAGTCCATGGGTATACATGACTCACAATGCTCAGTAGATGCATTGGAAGTTCTGTGTGAATCTGACAGTGAAATAAACAAGATCTCTGGAGTTTTTTTTTAAATAAAATGTTTTTCCAGGATTACTCACCAAGTTTATTTAAAGTGAGGAGTTTGACAAGTGTAACTTCTCCAAGCTTAACTTACACAAGATCAACTATAAAAGCAGCAACTATTATCCATAGTAGAAACTTAAAAAACTATCCTTATCCAAACTATAATCATTAAACCTTTGTTATCCTTGATAGATCAGTGAGAGGTGACCTTTCTTTATTATGACATTAAGTCAAGTTCAAAACAAAGGAAAGCATTAAAACGACAAAACTATTACTAACAAAAAGGAACTTGGATACTATAATTGCCTGAGAAAAAGTCACGGAAGATGTTTGGGCTAAATAAGACAATTTGATTAGTAATATAATTAAAAAGTCGAACAAATCAACCAAATATTCCTTTGCAATAGTAGAAACCACTGAGGCCATTGTCACATCTGGGAAATAACACTCACTTAGGTCCACTAACTTTATTTTGTTTGATAAGTTGAAATAATTCCATTGTTTGAAGCACAATATCTTATCCTCTTAAATAACAAGTATTTGGGCTATTAACACTGGCGTACTAATTAACATAGCTGAAAAAGTGGTTTATGTCATCAGCTTCATTCAGCCAGCAGTGCACCAACATGACAAATAATACTCCTTGATCATAGGGTTTTGTTTGCTTCTTCTGCGTGGACATGAGTGACGTCAGCATATGTTAGTGCATTTACATACACTTACATCATATGCTGGATGCTTTTATTCAAAAGCGCTTTCTAAGACAAGTATGTTCCCACCAATGATAAATGAGTCCCTACAGGAGCACACCGACAGCAATTAATCTAAGAAAAGGTGAAGAACATTTGATACACTTTTCACTTTTCAAGACATGACAAGAAGCTTTAAGCAGGCTTTGATGTTGCATTTACTGCCAGCAGAGCAAGGCCTTAGGAAAAAAAGAGAGTAAGATGTGATCAAGGTGGAGATAAATGCATGATGTGCTATCTGATGTCTTTCTTCCTCAGTGAAGATGTTGATGTCTCAAAGCCTCAAGTGGGCACAGAGTGGATGGCAGAAAGATGGTTCTCGTGGACAAAGACACACGTCTCTGATATTTACTAGCTTTTAAGAACAAAGCCCCAAGCCATGCAAACTTGATAGAGAGCCTACTTAGTATTAATTACATGGTTAATGGAATCGTGAAAGCCATAAGAGACAACTGGACATGAAAGGCATACATTTTGCATATTTATTGATGTGGAGATGTGTTAAGGGAGGAAATTTATAGACAAAGCTAAAGTAGTGTTTTGTTGTTTTTATATACTGATGGATTTTAATGAGATTGATGGAGGAAGGAAAGATGAGTGGTTTATTTTTGCAGAATAACGCCTTTTGTAAACTGGATCATGTGCTTACATTGAAGGCAGGTCTACAGGTTTTGCAGCCTGTTTTTAAACAGTGATGAAGTACCCATATGAGGGCTTTTTACTTGAAGTAACTCCTCATGTTCACATTAGCTGTTGAGGGATCCCTTGCTAATGTGCTTCCCATCTAAGTGATGGGGGATGAAATTCACAGATATCAAGTGGTTATCTTCCAAAGTTATCCTTTTAGCACAAAATTCCCTCTTTTTTGTTACTGTTCCTCGTCTACAGCTCAGCAGAGACCGTGGAAACAAAAGGAAGGAATTTTGTACCAAAAAGACTTGGCTTTAGAAGATATTGATTTGTGTGACACACTGATGTAATCTCATTTAGGATTTAGAAAAGTGATCCCATCTTTTGTTTCAAAGTTATTCTGCTGATTCACTTATATACATCTCATATGTTTTCTTTAGTTTTTATGGCAGTGGTCTGTTTAAGGTCAAAATCAGTCACCTCAGTCTATGACTCAGCACAGTCTTCTTCTTGCCTTAACATTGCCAACAGTCACAACTTTTACACAGAACAGTCCCTTACCAAAGAAAAGTTTTCAGGCTAGTGTTGTTGTGTGTCAGGTCCTACTGTAGTAAGCTTAAGCCGAAACATCAACAACGACCACTTGTTTGCATTTGCAGCTGGAGAAAGCTTAAGCCTTGGTGTGTTTGTGCGCATTTGTGTGTCTTTGTCCCGTGTTTGTGTGTGAATCCCTATCTGTTTTATCTGTCTATCAGAGATGCTACTTCAGATGTAATTTGTTCCAGCCGAGCTAATTGAAACCTCTATTCAGCAAGCTGCCGTGGACATTGTCCGTGCTGAAAAGGGGACAGTCCTTTCTCTCGCCACCATTGTTTGGGAATGTAATGAATTTTATGTTGCTGCCGCTGCCGGTAGAGAAATCCATTTTTCTCCCCTGGTCCCAGTGCTTTTGTCAAGCCTCCCCACCCATCCTTCAGTTCATCAATAGGCACTTTATCTGCCAATCTGTGGCGGGGGAATGACATTATTAGGAGGCTAAACAGCAGCTCTAATACAGGCCCTCCCCTCCTCTTTCAGATCTGTACAAAAACGGACTTCAGAGGGACACCTTCCTACCTTTCATCGACATGCTGAAGGTAGAGACAAAGTCATCCCTCTCTTTTGTCTTGTTAATTTATTCATTTGTTTATACACACATACACTGTGCTGCATGTGCGCCTCTGTCCCTGTCTGTCTGTTTGTAACTTGCTCTTTGGTGGTTTGATGTTTTCTGCTTCCTGGATGCCTCGCACAGTGTCACAAAGCTGTCTTTGATCATACAAGGGCGTGGTGAAAAGACTCACAGGGAGAGCACGATAGGGAGAGATGGAAAGAGCGTGAGTGAGCACAAGTAACATGAATGGGAGATGTGTGGCCGAGCTGAGTGACTGAAGCAGACTGCTTGCATTTCAAAAGTAAAGGGGGGAGGAGTGATGGAGGACACGACTGATGCGGCTGTTAGCATTTGCAGCAAAAAAAAAGATCTACTTTGCAATTTAAGCAGGTAGCACCATTATCCTGCCTGCATCTCAGATGATCATTGATGCGTTTGGAGTGATCATGATCGTAAATAATTGCATAATAATTTGTTGTCATGCATTTTGCAACAGAGGAGGGCAGCATTCTTGCATCTTTTATTGGTATTCAGTCCAAATAATAACAGAAAGCCAATTTCACCTGGTTTACGTGTTCTTCACAGCTGCAGTTTTTTTCAAGTGGTAAGAAAGAAAAATGAAGCACTAAAAAGTGAAGTGGACATTTAATGAAGAAGACATTTTTAAGTGTTAACCTAATGTTTACCTCATATTAGGTGATATATTGTCCATGTTGAGACCATTAAATTGTATTTTTCAGCACTTTATAATAGTCACAAGCATTTTATAATCATGCCTTCTATGATTAGTGAGGTACACTTCACAGTTTACCATGTTCGCTTTCACTATTATGTCTGTGTTTTTACATCTGAAAATTAAATAATTAATAAAAAATGTTGAGCTATATGTTATACAGTATATTGCCATTTAAGCAAGTTTTTTGTCCATATCACCCACAACTAATTTCAATTAATGTTTTATACTGTAAACTGATTTGTTTTATGATCTTTTTTGCCTTGTATTTTGTTGTGAATGGTTCTAAAAAATCAGATAATAATATAGCTATGTACTATGTAGTCTAATTTATTGTTTAAACGTTACAATGATTGCATTACATCAGAAGAATGTAAGAGAAATACACTAGCAAATCAGAATATGACTCCAGAACATGACTCCATAATGTGACTGTCTTGAAGCCACAAGCAGCAGCGGGGTCATCAGAGCTCCACTGTATCCTCAAATACCCGCACATGGTAACACACTTGTGGTCCTTCCACCGTCAGGGAGGCCTCGGACTCACCCTGCGCCCCAGCCGTTCTCCCAGCAGCACCCTTGCCCTCTTTAATCCACTCCCATCACGGTCTTGAATGCCTGTTGTCCCTGTCTGCCTTGCACTACCTCCTCTCTTTCAGGGTCCCATGTTCCCCTTTGTGAAGGTTTTCAGGGTCTGGGTTTTTTTGGGGGTGCAAGGCTTTCTCTATAGCAGCCCCTTCTGTAAAGTCAAAGCGTGCTTTAGCGGGGTCACGCTGCTAACTAGCTGACCCTTAATCAATTGAATTAATGCTTGCAGGGAGCAGCAGTGTGGGTCCTCCTCCCTGATGCAGCTGTGCCTTGTATGTGCGAGCCTCAGTGTGTTTCTATAGATGTTGACGGGGGTGAATGACTATGTTAAAAAGTAAAAATAGCCTCTGACCTCTCCTCCCTATCACCTGAGCTGGAGTGGAGGTTAATCCATCCCCTCCGTCCGCCCGGGTTGACGTCTTTATTTAACCATTGACTTCTGATTAGATGGAACCCCCCTTTTCAAAAGGATCCCATCCCCCTGATCATTACCTAAGTTTCAATCTTAAAGTCCCCATAAAATCAAATTCAGTATGTTTTTATATGGTACGTATGTGCTACAAGCAACAAGCAACCCTATACAAGCTACACACAGCCCTATACAGCAGTATCTGCCTCAAATATCTGCACTTTTCCATCTAGCTACTTATATTCACATTTTATGTTTGCATAGAAAACTTAAATGGAAACAGAATATGTGATAAATGTTGAAACATCTCGAAAAAGTTTTTAACATTTTAAGTGAAAAAGCCGCATCAATAGAAGATAAATGTGAATAAGTGCAATGGAAGCATGCTAGATATGGACAAAAGTGTAGGGTTAATTTTCTTTATATTGTCATCTAAAATGCTTAGAAAATGCTTAAGAGTTTGGTTTTATTTACTTTTACCCAACGTTAAGTTTTGTTTTTTTTTATTATTATTAGAATTGTTTTATAGAATCAATTCTCCTAGATTAAGATTCCTGAAAGATTTGTCACATTCTGAACATAAAAATGTGGACAATCAGCCTTTAAACTTAAAAGAAATATTGATCTAACATTTATTGTGATATTTATTGATAATGACTGGCAAAGATTTTTATTGTGATAGTATTTCAAATTAACAGGAATAGGAGCTACAACCATAAGGAAATGTGTATGGGTAGTGGTATCATGGTTAGCACTTCCACCTCACAGCTAAAAGGTTCCAGGTTCAGTTCCCCCTTAAAGTGAGTTAACCTTAAGCTTCAATGTAATTAAGTTTGTACCAATAAGGAGACGATGACACTACTTTGTTTAACACAACAATCAATCGGAAATGGTATACAAAGTGGAGATCAGAAATGAAATACAAACTATAATCATAATTTCATACATAACATGTATGAAACCAATGATAAGCAAAGCCTATGAGGAATCATTGAAAACATTATATAATCAAGACTGGTGGTTTACTTCAGCTTCAAGTGTTTTGTCAAAATACCTCTTACATCCATCAGTTCCTCCATTGACAGCTCAAGCAGTATATTATTGTATGATGTACTTATTACATTCTTAACTATTGGTTCAAAGAAACCATAACTCAAATGATGCCAACACCAAATTGCAGTGTGAAAAAGTAGATTTAAAAATAGCAAGAGTAACACTCAGCCCAGTAGTGAGCACTGGGATTTCAGTTTTTATCCTTCATTTCCTGCAGCCAATGGGTACAGGGGAGAGAAGAAACAGATCAGAAACCAACAAATAAATGATAAAAGCTCTCAAAAGCTATATGAGGGATGAAAGGTGTGGTGTAAGAATACTACAACATCTTGAAAAAGTTTAAACTGTGATGATGGCGATGAACCACCTCTTAATATTTGCACTAATGAATGGAAATGTGCAGAAAGTTGGATTTTATTCTGCCGATATTTTGAAAATTTGGTTGAAATTTCCAGCACAAATGGATTGATGACAAAAATAGCTTGTAGGTGGCGAAACACTCTTACATCCCCAGCAGAGGATCAATGGGCTGGAGGAGTTCAAGAGTACTACACATCAGGAGTACTTTACAAATTAGAAAATGAATCAAGTGGGAGGTATGTGTTATATGTAGTATTTATATTCCAAACTCTCAATAGCAGGAGCAAGTCTGGTACCAGGACACACTTAGTACTACCAAAACCACCAATGAATCAATGCTATGTGTCCACAGACTGTACCACTCACTCAATAAAATATAAAGCTCATTGTTTACACACATCGAGTTTTCTTCGTCAAACTAAAACTTAGAGACAATCAGTCAAAATAACACTATGTCTTATAATCTCCACATGCTGCATCAGCTGATAGTTTACATCAGCTGATAGTTTACATCAGCTGATAGCCACAGTAAAAGCACAAATCACCTCTGTTTTCTGCATAGTTTGTGTTGTCAACAGTTCCAATAAAGATCCCTAGTTTTCTAAAGAACCCTCACAGTTTATTCTGAACAGTAAATCAACAAACAGCAACTTAGCAATGATAATAACATCCCATAATAACTTTATACTTTCATAAGCCTCATAATCAAAGAAGAAATGCTGTAATTTTGGTATAAAACTTCCTTTTCATTTAGAGCTGTGTCCGGTGGTGAAAACAACAACAGTGCTTGTAGCTTTTATCACTTTGTCACTTTCATTGACTCTAAAAGTTGTTTAAATGCGGTTCTCATCCCATCTGGTCACTTGCTGATGCTTTGGTCAAAGACCCAGAGGCATTAGCTTTCCTCACCATGGGAGACCAGAAGAGTGACTCACTACTCCCTCTAGTGGTCACATAAAATCCATCAGACCATGGGTATGAATGAATATGAGTCCATGTCTCTACAATCCAACATACTGAAATTTTGTTACATCTTAAGAGTTGTTTATTCTCAACACTACCACAACAATAATACTTATAGATATTTAATATTTGAAAGTAGAAATACTCAATATGGTCCCTTTAAAGCATATCCACTCTGTAAGTATGGACAGGAGGGTACTCTGACTCCATCACCATGACCTTCTTTTTAGTACCTATGGTATACACAATACACAGTTTAAGAGCTTTCCAGTCACTGGTATTCTAGCTACTTTCCCTCCCCACTCCACTTTCCATCATCCATCCTCTCTCTCTACCCGCCAGTCTACATTCTTTCTTCTATCACTGTCCTGGTCTACTCACTAGCTTTACTCACCCAAGGTTAGCTCTCTGTATTTTCTAGTAAAATAGTGACTTTATTTTCCCTCAGCTTGTTCGATTTCAGTTGCCTACAATGATGCGAGGAGAGGAGGGCACGACAACAACCCTGAGGCAACTGGAGTATCTCTGGGCTTCCAGCTGTTTTAACCCTTCTCTTCATCATTTCTCCTTTTCTTTTTTTATGGCATTGTTAATAATTGCTATGTGCTGTGCAGTTAGTGAGAGTAGAAAGAGAAATATATAAATAAAAACATGATGGTAGAAAAAGAAAAAATAGGGAATGAGAGAGATGTGGTCCTCCAGTGAAGACCTTGGTGAGAAGGACTTCTGTGAAGAGCGGGCAGCCTGCCAGCTCAAACCCAATAGAAGCTGATATTTGATGACCGTCATTTTCTTCTGGAACATTTAACAGGACTTATTGTATGCCTCGAGGGCATGTCTCACAGCTCTCATATCAGGGTCTGTCTGTCCTCTAAAGACCCAGCAAGTAAAACAACATAGCAGTTTTTTTTTCCCTTTGGTCCTGAACTTTTAATTCTGCCGCCATATTTATCAGCTGACTTGCAGTTGATCCATTTCCTGCAACTTCAGTGATGGTTTCCTGTGTGTACATGTGAACTTGTTTGTGATCAGAGTCGGGGGTGTGATATTTCTAGTACTCTATGTATCACAGCTGGTTTAACAGTGGTGGAAAAAAGTTTTTGGACACCCCATGCATTTGTGCTATATATTAAAACTAAATTCTTGACAGTTTCATGTCATGGCCTGGATGTGGTTCAAGAGGCATTCTTTTGCTGAAACATCCAGTTTTGACCTGGATGGAACAATGCACATGCAGAAGGGAGCATGTGGGTTTGGAGAATGGAACAATACTTGGCAGAGTTCATTGACTTAAGAGTGGTTCTTAACACAATATATCACAGATACATGGCGTGTCCAAAAACGTTTTTCCACCACTGTAGTCAGACTGTACTCAGGAAGCTGGTCAAGTTGTATTACAGTCCACACATTAGAAATAAAAAAGTATTAATACATGTATATTTTGTTACACGTTTCACCTTTAAAGTCATTGTAAGACAAGGACCCGCTGCACATCACTGCAGAGATTTGAGTGTTGAGTCTCTTCCTACCCACAATGCAGTGCAGCCTCTGTAGCTCAAGCTCAGGTGCAGGTAGCTCATCTTCTCCTGATTTTCAGATTGGATCGGTTTTGAGTTTCACTGGTGCTCAAGAGGGGTTGAGGGTGGGGGGTCCAGTAGGGTCCTGGATCACGATAGGTGGGGCCCCCAACTCAAAAGATGTTTCCCTAAGAGGAGCAGCCGAGGCAGGGGGAGGTTGTGAGAACGACCCCTCAGAACAAACCACGGCTGGCCCAAGGCGGTCACACTTTAAGGGAATAGATCATTAGGTGTAATTAGGGTGTTCACATTGTCACGTACCCCCCTGGCTGCCCAAGAATGAATAAAATCACCAGATACACCCCCCATCTAACTCACTCTCTCACACAGCAGCTCCCCAGTTAGTGAAAACACTTTGATGTCAGAAGAGTCGTCCAGAACTTGCCAGCATAAAGGCAGTGTTTTAAGCTTTCTCTCTTTTCTCTCCGTCTCTCTCTCGACCCCTCTATCCCTCCCTCTCTCTTTTCTTCTCTCCCTCCACACAAGGCTGTAAGACACACATGGTTGAATGAACGACAACCTTTCCCCTCCTCCCCTCCCTTGCACGCTCTCTCTCCCCCTCTCTCCCCCTCTCTCCCCCCTTCGTCTCTTTTTCAGCCTTCCCACCCCGCATTTCTTTGAGGCCTGGTCAATTCTCCGGGCCAAACAAAAAAAGCATCAAATGTTTTCTGCTGCCGGGTAATGAGGGAGTGGACCTCATCAGGGCCCAATAGTCAGCTATCCTTGGCTTTTGTTGCAGCTCAATGGCACCGCGTTCTTTGAAAAACTCAAAAGCAACTTTTTGAGGAGCAAAGGATAGAGAAAGATATGGCGTAAAGGCAGCGACCAAAAAAACCCCACTCCGTTTTTATGCTAAACAGCTGTCCAGAGAGAGAGCAGTGGACAGCTTGGACAATGACATGATTGGAGCTACATGTGTTTGGATGACTTTCTTCTAAAGAGACTCTGATTCTCATGTCTGTCATCTCTCTTCTGTCTGGCCACCCTTGTCTTGTATCTGTGAGTTGTTGAATGCATCTGTGCATTTAGTGAAACTCTTAATTTGAGTCAGCTACACGTGTGACTAGAGCAAACAACTTATACTGTGCCATGAGGATAGTATGAGAGGATAGTAATTTTTGGGCACAGAAAAAAAGGGGAAATGTTAAATTAATGATACATTGCATGTTGACTGTTGTGTTTAATTATATAAAATAAAGTGTTGAAATCTTATATTTGATTATTTATTATTTATCGCCTAACAATTTCAGCAGTAAATGGTATAATCAGAAGTTACACAGCAGCAATTATATGCAGTACAGGTGCACCGATAAATTGGACAGACATTGGTGTCTGCATATATGATGTCTTTTCACTGATTCCAATGGCAGCTATTTATGCGTGGCATTATGTTAAAGGTGAATCTGTGTTCATTCAAAGATAATGTGATGAATGACTAAAAGACTGTAAAATACTAACTATTATTATGTTATTAATTATCATTTTGTAGTTAAGGGAGGGATAAATAACAGCAAAAAACAAAGTAAAAAAAAAAGCAGAAATTAACATCGGTATCAGTATAAATGCCATCACTATGGCATTTATAATCTATAAGAATTTTGCAATTGGTGTTTTCCTAAAATTCAATACAATTTAATTTACACAGATAAAATAATTCCTGGGCTTCAGATCAACAGTAATTTTCATCTAAACTTTTCTATAGTGAAATGTGAACATCTAGGCATAACATAAACACTAACAGACATAAAGAAAGAGGAAAAATGGAAGACAAGAAGGCAGAAAGGGGAAACGGAAAAAACAATATCTACCATAATAGAGGTTTATGTTTCATAACTTATGTTAGAGATGTTATCAAGCCACATTTAGTAATGTTTCCTGTAAGAATTCTGGAATATTCTCCAAAGAAAGGGCCTCCTATTTTCTGGAACTTCCTTCTTGAATGTTGATGGGAGTGTCTTATTTTCTCAAGTTTTAATTAAGACATAATGTCTATTAAACAGTGTGTGTGAGTAGGCGGGGCAGTGTCCTCTGCTCCAGCTGAGCAGAACAGCAGAACAGATGGGCTGTCTGGGCCAAGAGGGCGGCAAACGCCACGATGTGACACTTTTCTGAAGTTAGACGTACCTCCTCCTAAGTAACGCCAGACAATGCAGCAGGGGACTGGGTTCCAGTCTGACCTTCCAAACACTGATAGGGTAATAATGACCTCTGTCCAATCATTTGTAAGGCTGGGACATGGATGAGGGTGGATTCTGTAGCCATGCAGTTGTCACAACAAGGACTAAATTCCTATGTATGACTTTGTCCATTGGGAACAATTAAAAATCTATACAAATAAAGACTCCAGCTATAGTAGTGCAAAGGAAGGGTTTATTAAAAAGACTAAAATAATAAAAGTAATGAAAATACCATCAATATCATGGCATGGAGAGGATGGTGTCAAACAGAAACATTGCAAATCTATCTGTGGTTTAACTTGTAGTGGTTGTGGTGAGAGTTATTAAAGCATTTGACAAATTAATGGAGAAACTAAAAGCAAGCAGTAACAAATAAGGGAAACAAATAAAGATTTTAGAATTAAAAATTACACATTGATGCATTCTCAGTGATCTTGATTAATGCATCACTAATTTAGTCTATAACATGAGAAGGTGTTTAACAGACAAACCTAAAGATTTGTTTGCAGTCATTAATGCAGTATAAGGAAACTGATTAACTTATCAGTGGTGTGAAATTAATAATTTTAAGACTATACCTGACAAAATGCTGTAATGCACAGACGTTTCTGGTCTGCGATGTGCGTCTGACTGTGGGTTGGATTGTTGTACAGCTGAATGAAACAACCTCACAGAGAACAAGCACCAAGGACAAGGAGATGAGACTGTAAGTTACAAAGTAGGCTGACTAGGACTGGAGTCTGTGAGAAGAGCGGGGG
>JAPQRQ010000017.1:25682277-25694458 GCA_037367365.1 Apogon talboti | reverse complement strand
TTGGTGGTAAATTTGTCCATTTTGAAATGAGGTCTTGTATTGTAATATCAAATAGGTTTTAGTATGAATTTTAAGGTATAGTAATTATGGTATCTTATCTTTTTTTTTTGAAGGGGGGGGGTTATTCTATGTTTATCATGCGAACTTGGTGTAAAGCACAGCCATTCTTATATGAATGATGTTCTATGAAGTTTCTGATATTGTTCTAACTAAGCATTGACTTCATTGCAACAGCTCACTGTGCTCTAATTTTATCATTATGCTTATTTATTGTATCAAAGAGGAAATTTGACTGCACACAAATGAAATCATCTCACACATGCAGTAATGCACCAAACGTGTAAGTTTAAGTGTCTACAGACAGATTTGATTAAAGCTCTCAAAACAAACCACACATTTCCACGTCTGATTCCAGGTGAGGGTGGTCCTGCTGGCCGCTGCCCCCTTACACCGACTATTTGTCCACACTGGAGGTGAAGACGAGAGGGACCGACAACTGCTGGACGATCTGGGCCTCCGCGGGGTGAGATCATGTCACATCTGAACTCAACATGATGTTCTAAGCTTATTAAATAGCAGATCTTTCCTCTTAACAAAACACACAAACTGGGTAACTCTGAGTAATGTAGAAAAAAGAGAGAGATTCAACTGTGCAATATGATATTTAATTAGTAGCATGTGGTTCCAGTAGTTTCAGATTGATGATATTAGACTTCTCAGTTTTAATTACTGGCTTTGAGGGAAAATAATTTCTGTATGAATATAAAATCCTACCAATTATAGTTACTTAGACTTTTAACGTTTAATATGTTCCTTTATTTATTTATTACTATGACATATTTGTTAATTTCATTGTATTGCGTTTCTAAAAAAGTCCAAAATGGTCAGGTATCAGTTTTCCTTATTAGAAATTATTATCATTATTATGCAGGCAACTTCTAATACAAGTAAAGACACTATGCCATGCACTGTAACTTACTGCATGGTGAGAATTTGTTATCCACCATTATGCACCGTCCTGTAGTGTTACTGAAACAACAGCTTAAGAGCTTTTAATGAACAGAAAAACATCTTAAATTCATTGAGTGACAGTAGAAAAACTGTATCCTCCCATTGAACTCTCTGTGTGACTGCAGTGCACATGTCACATCACTTGTTTGTTCTAACTTATTACTGTCATGTTATGGCTCTTACACAGTCCATATTTTATTTTGAAAAGGAAGCAATGTAAAAAAAAAAAAAAAGTGACATGTTTATGATCATTTTGCTGGGCCAATGAAACCCCATATTGACCAAAGCCTTCATTACACATGATGATATGAACATGTACACCTGACAGAAGAATAAGCCACAAACCCAAATAGAGATCATGTCATACAAAATACTGTGGGCATACTATGGAACTGCTAAAATATTTTTAAAATGTGACACAAATTTTGCACCAGTGGAGTGTTTTTTCCGTTCATTATGTACGTTCCATTCGATCTGTGTATTACTTGCTAACCCTGCTGTTACCGGCTCCACTTTTCAGGAGGCAGCAGAGCGTCTGACTCTATTCACAGCAGAAGAGGAGATCTTTGCCTTCCAGAGGACCGTCTCCAGGCTGATGGAGATGCAAACTGAGGCGTACTGGACTGAGGGAAACCGCAATCTTAACAGGAAAGACACGAACACTTAACAAACATCTGCAATTCAGCAGATAAACATTTACCTCCACACAACAAAGTACCTCAACAGATGCTGATGTGAGAGGAAACTCGTACTCTGTAAACATGGGAACAATGTTGCAAAATAATCTAAAAGTTGAAGAAGCTCAAGTTTATATGATAAACGGAACAATTAAAAACTTCTGATGATGATGATACTTTCCTTTGGATCTGACATTTGTTCATATAATATGTGTTTTATACCTTCCTCCTGTTTCAGCCTGTTCTGTCTCCTGTGAGGTCCACTCTCTCCCCCTTGTGGTCTTAATGGTTTAAAAGCTTATGCAAAGCTTTTTACAGTGTGAAGGACAGACCCAGCAGGTGCTCCGTTTAAAGACAGAAAGGAGTCTAAATGTCTTCCACAGCAGTCATCTATCGCCCTCTAGTGGATGAATGTGAAAAAGGTCAAATAATCTGAGGGCGTTTATGTTTAATAGACTATGCAGTTTCTGATTAAACCTACAAACGCTGGTGTGAATCTGAAATATTGCACGATATTATACTGTTTTGTTTCATTTTTTAATGAGGTTAGATTTAAGTTTTCAGGGTTATTATGGGGCATCTTTAGATTAAATTCCGTTTAGTTCAGTCTTATTTTTCATTTGGACAAAAGGCAGTGGCTTTTGTACATTGAAACACTTGTTATTAGGCTTCTGGGACTCACATAAAAAGGACAAAACAGCTGTAGAGTTTGCCTGAGGCTTTCACCAGTGCAATTATCTTGCATTGCACATGTGATTTATGCACAGTATTTGTTTGATATGATTGTGTTTCTGGTTTGGATTCTACACCAGAAATAATAATTCTTCCTTCAATGGTTTCACTTCAAATGCTACTTAGTTTTGGAAGTTTAGGAATTTGGTTTATTTTAGTAAAGGCAATGGGAAACGTAACAACGTAATTAAGCACTGGAGCCATGCAAGAAAAGTTGTGCATTATACAATTATTTGAGATGCTGTTACTGTTAAAAGAAATTATTTTTTAAAAGTGTGGTTCTTGAAACTCCCCTTATTGGCCTGTAGGGGGCAGCAGATAGCAATTTATTGTTGCGTGGTTTGTTATTACATCCATCTAAGGATGAGGTCATCCTAGTGCACCACAGAAACCTGGACTTACCCAGCATGGCCCAACCCACACCGACTGTTGGAACAGCGAGCAGCACCTACTGCATCTAAACCAAGAGCTTTATGTAAGATGCTGCTTATGTAACAAGTGTCCAAGCAGCCAGAACCATGAAACGAGAGTAAATGGATAATCTAATTAGACTCAACAGACAGAAAATGTCTGACTGACCAGTCTCTATGTGCAGGTGTGTGCATGCATGTGATGTGTATCATTAAAAAGTGCATGAGTAGGCTGCAAGTCTATACCACAGTATCTGTCAATTAAATAAAAATCCATCAGGGCCTATTCCGAGGCCTTTAATCCAATCAGAGCATTACGTTGTTTGGGGGAAACATCAGACACAAACAGAGATGGCTGCCATGCTTTGTGATTGTCTTAATTGGATGATTCACGCTGCCTTAGAGAGGTGGCCCTGGTTCTCGATCCTCTCTGGACTGCAGGCTTGATGCCCTCTGTGAACTGGGAGAGGAAGACTGTTCACTTTTCATTCTCTCGTTTTCCTATCGGATCTGGTAGACATGACGGAAACCATGCATTGTAGTCAGACAATACCAGGCAGATGAGGTATGCTTAAACTGTACCATTGTGCAATCAAGGCCTCTTTTCAGGAGGCTCCATCTGAAGAGAGATAATGAAGTGTTTACTTGTGGCTGTTTGAAATAAAAGATATTCTCATAGTAATGGTTTGGGCTTGTGTGTTTGCTTGTTTGTGTGTCTATTCAACATTATCACAGCACTCGAGCATGTGGAGTGAGGTTGCTCATCTTGGTGCAGAATAAACTGGACCACAGACAAAACTACAGTGAGATATTTAAGGGAGACTCATACTACTTTACTTAATAAGTATGACCCAAAAGGCAAAGTATTAGCATATTATTTAGAAATCAAGTGTGTGATGTGTATATGTATATGAAAAAGTAAAACTAATCCAAACGTGATTTCAAGTATCTTTTTGTGTGGCTATGTACAGTATTTCTGCATGTACAAACACACACCCAGACACTCTAACCTCTCTTTACATCCCTTTAATTCTATAGCTCTCTGCAAACTGCTGCATCAGGTATTCTCTTTGATGTGAAGGGAACAAAAACCATCACACAATGTGTGTTATGTGTGGACTGACTATCTCCTGTAATCCTGTACAGTACAGACTCCAGACCCAAAATGTCTGCTGCTCCAATCCACCTCGTTGAATGAGCATCAGTGAAACAACAGAAATCAGCTTATTTTTATGCAGAATCTTTCTGATATTTAAACAGCAATATAACATCCCAGAAAGAATATAGAGACAAGGTTAATCTGTAGAGTACATATATATTAAAAGCCTCATTTTTTATATATTGGTGAGTATTTGTACAGCAAAATTACAATTCCCATATCACAAAGCTTATATTACATAATTTATCTTTCATTTATATCATTAGATTGTGTCGAGTACCACAGCAGAGATAATGAGTAATATTGAAGTGATGGTCGGTTGTGGTTTGCCGTGAACGCGCATTCCTGCACACGACCCACGAGCACGCGCAGCCACACGCGCACCTCGTAAGGTACCCGGGTCTCGGTGAACAAAGAAGACGTGGACGAGGATGTTTTGATCCACTCAAGCTAGAGGAGGAGGAGGAGGAGGAAGAGGATGTGGAGGAGGTGTAGATGTGGGTTGTGGACCATCTAGGATTTCTCTCCTTATCTGTGGCTAATAAACGGGATGACATCATCCTGGACGGAGGCGCGGAGGGGGCGTGGCCTGGTCGCTCTGACAGCCGTGATTGACAACCTGGCTCTGGGATTAAAGGGGCAATCAGCTATTGATACACATGAAGCGGGAAGGGGAGTGGGAATAAAGATGGACTGATGAAACATCTATTTATATAAGACCATGAAATAAGGGTTTTAACAGTTTTGTCAGCACTTATTCAGTTATTTTAAGTTAACACATCAAATATATTTTTATTCTAATTTATCTGTCCGTTTATTAGGTAGGGGCAGTGCAGATTAATCATCTAGCTTGAGAAAACATTATGTAAATATGCCAAATTATGCCAAAAATGCTTCTGTAGTCTGTAGTCACTGCAAAAACAACAACATAAAAACAAAAAATCATAATTAAAAATACAAATTACAGCAATGAAACAGGACGTGATGTGGCAAGTGACAAGGGTGGAAGGGACAGCTCAGGTTGGATGTTCTGGGGATGAAGTGAGAGAGGCCAGAGTAAGATGGATAGAACGGATATCAGAAAGGCAAAGAGGAGATTTATGGATGTGGTGAAGGAGGACATGCAGGTAGAGGATGCAGGAGACAGGGTCAGTGGAAACAGATGATCTGATGTGGAGACACATAAAGGCAGATGCACAAAGTAGAAATAATGTGCTAGTAGTAGTAGTGACATAAATGATCAATAATCAGTTGCAAATAATTAAATGGACCTAACCCTAACCCAAAGATTACAGTTTCATTATTTTACTTAAACCAAGTGGTGTCCAGCAAATATTTAGACCAGGGCTGTCAAACATACGGCCCGCCAAAAGGAAATGTGACATGTAAATTTACACTGAAGATACAAACAGTCAAGGGTGTCAAGATCATTTTAATACAGGGGCCACATACAGCCTAATTCGATCACAATAAACTAGAAATTGTGTTTATTTATCTCAAGAAATTTCAGGTTGTTCATAATAATCAGGTTTCCTTAAAAGATTGTTTGTAGTTGCAAATATTTTCATAATGCATTTTTACTTTTTCATTCTGAAAAATAAGTGAAAAGTTTGGAGTTGACATTATTTATAGCCTAGGTTAATATGCTATTTTTCCACTTGAGATCACATTGGACTGTATGTGGCCCCTGAACTCAAATGAGTTTGACATGCCTGATTTAGACTCTTCTCATCTCAACTTGTCATTTGTCATCAATAAATCAACTGTTCTTTATAAGTTTAGTTGTCTTCTGTTGTGCGCTCCTCATCAACAGACGTGTCCTCGTTTGTCGCACCGCGCTGTCCCTCCGTGACTATCTGTCGTGTCTCTTTAAAAGGCGATCCCATGCACAGGATCCAGGGGGCTGGCCTTGATCGACTTCCATGCGTGTGTCTGACTGAGTGTGTGCGTAAGTGTGTGTATGTATGTGTGTATGTGTGGAGCGCTGCGTGGAGAGCAAATCGAGATACAGTAGTAACCCAGAGTGAGGTGGCAGTCTTATTCCACATCGACACTGACTTGCCCTGCATTCATCGTATCTGTGTCGTTTATCGCAGAGCGCACCTGAGGAGTGGAAGAGAAAAGAGTCAAGATGGCATCTGGAAGAGGCTGTGGACAATCCGGGATCTAGACTCTTCTGGTTTTTAGAAACACGGAGCGCAAGTGACTGGCTGTGAAAGGTATTTCATTTAAAGTCTTCAGGGGGGTTTTATGTCTGAGAGAGAGATGGGCTTGAGGACTTTCTCCTATTTGAGCCATTGATCCTCAGTTCCATTCACTCCCCCAGTACGGGATTTTCTATGGCGCTCTCACTGATGAGCAATTAGTGTTTAAATAGTCAAAATAATAGAAACATAAATGCATTATTTTTCTATTTACACAACAGTTAACCCAAATGTCTATTTGCATATGTAGTCCGAAACCTCATTTAGCACTGGTGTCCTGCAGTGCACCCTGTATGTTTATCAGATTATGCTTTATTTAAAGTGGCTTTAACCTGGTCCGTTGGATTTATTTAGCCTTGTTTTATGTCTTCAACAGGCGTTAATAACTAAGTTGTCCGTGGCCCTGTTGGGACTTCGCTGGTGTGGAATAGCAACAAAGAACGGGAGCGCGCATTCATGGGACGCGACTTTGACAGCTCTTCATTTCTTGTCTTATAACTTTATTACCTGGACCCGGGGTGAGATTGTGACTGGAGCAGAGGACACAATGGCTGAGGCTGCGCTCCCCGACCCACTCCCGGACTTGGACGTGGTCATCGACCCGGACTTCGAGCCTCAAAAGCGGCCCAGGTCTTGCACCTGGCCGCTGCCAAGACCAGACTCGAACGCGGTGAAACCAGAGAGCAATGACACAGATATCATACCTGAGGAAGAGGATGATGAGGAGGACAATGCCACCCCTACGGCCATCAGCGTCAATGGCTCCGGCGTTGCCACGGAGGACCAGAGCAGCAACAGCCCCGTGGCCGATGGAGCGCTCTCCTCCCCCGGCCAGGAGAGCGGAGGCTCCCCGCTCTCTACGCACTCCCCGACGGCCACCTCTGGCGCGTTGACACCCACCAGTTTGGCGACCCAGCAGACTCCGAGGAAAGCATCATCGCGCAGAAACGCCTGGGGAAATCTCTCCTATGCCGACCTGATTACCAAAGCCATTGAGAGCGCGCCGGACAAGAGACTGACACTGTCCCAAATTTATGACTGGATGGTCAGATCCATCCCCTACTTCAAAGACAAAGGAGACAGTAACAGCTCTGCAGGATGGAAGGTAAGAGTAGTCCCACCACCCACACAGCAAGCCCCCCTCCTTCCTCCATCAAAACAAAAACAAAAAGCATGTGGCTTGTAAACCCATTGACGCACACACAGACAGGCGCGCACGCAATTATTCAGCATACGCTTTTTTTATGAGCGTCTGTTTGAGACGTGTGCTAGTCATTATACCTCTCATTATCATTTAAATCGAAATGACAGATCCGTGTGGTAACGCAGGAAAAATGTCATTTGGGGACTTAAGGATCATTCCCGTTTGAAGCGCAGAGGTTCATCAATAGACACATTATTAAATCGACGCAAACGTGACATTAAGAAAATGGTTTCAGAGTCGTATCACTGAGGAGGTCAGTTACATCAGAAGCAGGTCTTTGTTCTTTTTTTTTGTGTGTTTGCTTGTTTGACGCCTCCGATGAGTTATGTGCATAGTATCCTTCAGAGACCACAGTCACATGGCTGGAATTAGTGCAAACAGAAACGTTGTAACCGGTTTGTCTGGAAACACAGTAGCCTATTTTGAGTGACGCAACCCAATTACATAAGATAGTTTGCTGAATAGCAGCTAATCCATTAATAGGACAAGGGATAACATAAACACAAGGACTTAACAATCAGTCTCTGTGGAAATGCGTGAACCCCCAGAAGATCTCGACTTCCCCTTGCAAAAATCCACATATTACTAATATTGTGTACCTGTGGCTTTACTGATGTCACTGATCTGTTACTTGAGGTTTTTTGTGGTATGACTTTTTATTTAGTGTACTTTTCATCCTGTTACTGTAATCACAGTCGCATTGCTGTGTTTGCCGTTTGTTATGTAAACCTTGGCAGAGTTGTGTCAGTCTCCTGGGTCAGGTAGGCAACTGCCAAGGTTGCTGATCCCACCATGGGGGAATTACATAACTACTGGGTTGCTGCAAGTTTGGGTGAACTGTTAAAGGTAAAGCCTGTTTTAAAATGCTGCCCCGTCAGCCAAAAGACATATGGGGCCTGCAGAAAAGAAACTGAAAGGGAGGGAGGGGCAGAAGGTCAGACAGCATAGATTAACACCCATCACAGGCTGAAGGAGTGGTCCTGTGGGGTGCAGTGCCTATAGGCCATATTTTGTCAGAGCTTCTCAAGTTATGCTATTTGATATACTTGAGTGAAGAGCAAAGACAGAGGCTGTGTGTAGCCCCCCCAAGTCAAGGCCGGGTCCACTGTCACCATGCAGGACTGTTACTCCTGGAATTTCGGGCATGAGGGCCAAGCTGTCAGAGGTCTAGTGTTACACATGGTCTGTCAGTAAATCTTGGCTCCACCTCACAAGCAAGTCCTTTTTTAGTTTTTCTATCTGTTGTTCCTATGTCAGACACTTACAAACAAGACTTATAAACGAGTATCGCATAGATGAAGCACACTGATCCTCAGTCTTTTCATAGGGTGATACCAGTTTCATTCTGACTAGCAGGTTCTTTAACATTAAAGCCTGAACATGTCACAAGCTGCAGTTGGATTGTAGTGAGGAGCCTGTGAAATAAAAGACGACCCACAGAGCCAGGTGTTTAGAAGGCTACCTCTGTGTGAAGACTTTGTCCAAGCCCCTTCACTCTCCATTTCACTCTCATAAACTCTTAAGTTTCACCTCCACACAGAGCTGGGCTTGAACACCTACAGTTTCATGCAGCCAGGGCACCTTTGTTGAGGAGATTTGCTGAGCAAATCCTATTAATCCCCATGGGTTTCTCTCCCAGGTTCCCACTTGCGTCATCCAGCTTCATATCTTTGTCAGTTAACCATTAGCTTTGGTTAAAGTAGGCTAAGACAGCCAAGCACAACATAAGGAAATCTTTTATCACATTAGACTGTCTTTAACCGAAAGAAGCCACTAGGTAGGCTTTTAATAGAGGAGCATGGTGTGGTCATTTACTCATTTTTACACAACAAAGACATTGAACAGTATGTCAACACAGACTTTGATGGGCATGAAAACAATGGTCTTTATTTTTTATGTTTGGGGTATTAAACCTTAGTACCTACTTATGTTAAATAGAATCTTAACAGGAATTGGATGTCTGGACAGATTGATATTTTTTGATTTAACTCTCATCACATAGTTTCTGATTCAAATTAAAATCTACATACTATAGTTCAATATAGAATAAATAACTGGTTTGGGTTAATCTCTTTAAACAGCAACAGCACATTTTACAAACTGACCCTGAGGAAAAATAATAACAACAATTATAGATTAATTTGAGTTTGATGTTCAGTGACCCAGATTCATTTATTAATTACTTGGATTTAGATGCATCAGTTCAACAGGTGTCCAGTTTGTAATTATATATTGGTACTGAAACTCATGTTATTGCCATGACAAAATATTTTTTATGCTACTTGCAGTCATCAAATGAGAATCATTCTAGCTTTGTCAGCTAAGTGTCAGAGCGGTCAGCCTTTTTTCATTACCACAGATGATAACAGCCAAGAGTTTTCCAGCAAGTTCAGTCTTAGAGGGGCAGGTCTGATGAAATGTGTGCTAAGAGAAGCTTCGGAATGGTGGGGGAGTGACAGCCTCTATCTCAAAATAGCACCTGTAAACACGCCTGTAACACTGCGTGCGTGCGTGTGTGTGTGTGTGTGTGTGTGTGTGTGTCTTTCATCAGTGTGTCTTTTCATAAGTGAAAGATTAGGTGCACCTGCGTGTGTTAGTGTGCAAGTACACAGGCTGGTGTATTCACTTAATCATATACTGTATGTATTGTGTGTGTGTGTGTGTGTGTGTGTGTGGGAGTGTGTGCGTGCAAGTATTCTTGGATACATGAACTTTTTGCTCCAGTGTTACTTAACCCTGCTTTAACTGGCTTTCTGTTCACAACAGCTGCCCATTGCAGGCCAAGTCCCAGTTATGTCACAGTGAAACACCACCAAAATATACACTATATATCTATTCAAAACTGTGATATTTAGGTGAAGGGGTTTTTTAACAGCTGCACATACTCACATACATGGTACATACAGTTCCCAACACACGGGAGTTCTTAGGTTGCCATGTTGCTTTAAAGTTGACATACATTCCCACACAGACAGACATGCTCAGACATATACAGTACATTTGTCTGGTCATGTCTAGACATATCACCAAGGTTCATGACTGTTAGTCTCCGCTGCAGGTCTTAATTTATACAGGAGCCTGAAAATAGTTTCACCCCCAGGTTTGACACAAATTCCTTTTTTTTACATTTTGGTTAATTTTAGAAAGATGAATATAAATGAGCATAAATTGGTGAGTAAAGGACATGCTAAGCATATGCAGCTTAATACCAATACTTGAACATGTAAAACAAAACAGCAGCAAATTTGATTACAAGTAGAAAATCAGTGGCAGGCAGTGTTGTAGATAGTATTAAGTGAGCAAATGCTTTGGTGGGTGTGCATGTATATAGTATGAAAGAAATGTAAGAGATAGTATTGTCTTGAAAAGGTAATGAATAGGTCATTACTGCCCTGATTAAACTAGAGCTATGTTAATTAGTTGATTAATCGATCAGGTGTCAACTATTGAATTAATCTCCAACTATTTTGATAGACAATTCATCAGTTTGAGTAATTTTCAAAGAAAAGAAGGTGACTTTCTCTGATCCCAGCTTCGTAGAGTTTAACATTTTTCAGTTTATTTACCCTCTCTGGCGGTAAAATGAATATCTTTGACTTGTGAACCAAATAAAATGTCACCTTAGGAAACATTGATGATGAACCAACACTTTCATCAATTTTGGACTATTTGTAACCAAACAGCTACTCATTCAATTGAGAAAATAATGAAGAGTTCAGTGAATAATAAACTAAACTAATGCAACATGACCACAACACATGGATATTGTGGTCTCATGGACTGAGCACACGTTTCATGTTGAGGTCTGTCACTTCACATAGACAAAGAGCAGATGATGGTCATTGGTATTACCCTCATATACATAGACACAGGCCGTCGCCCCACCTTCCACACATTCCCCCATCTGACTTTGTCTGGAGGCGTATGGAAAACAGCCCTCATAAGGCCGCCGGGAATGTCGATTATCATTTTAATGGCCTAGCTCACCAAAAGTGTTGATTCTTTGGAGCCGAAATTATTTATTGTTCCTATCAGAGCAGACAGGGTTGACAAAAGGGACGGGGCTGACAGCAAGAAAAGAAAACAACATTAGTCCTTTCATTGGCTGTCCATCACTGCAGAGCAGGACGAGGCCTTTGTGTGTGATAAGTCTCATAAGGCGATCTAAGTGTTATTGTAGGACTAGCGGCTGGTTGACTAGTAGCTGGAATTTAAAGCTCAAACAGACATAAAGCGTGATCTGAAATTTACATGAGGTGACTAGCTGGTACAGAATTTGTAATTATATTCAGAAGAAAGTACAAAAGCTGCCAAGATGGGACTGTGGATGTGTGCAAGTTTGTGTGTTTGCACTCAGGTACTCAGTACACAATCAGGAGGCCTCTCATGGAGCTGGCACGGTGCCACGCTGAAGGAACTGAAGCAAAAAAAGGCAATAAAAAGGGGAGTGGAGGGGGTCGAGGGCGTGAAGACAGTAGGAGGAGGAGAAGGGAGGGGGTGCTGAGGGAGTAAATTAACAAGCTTTGGTCCAAATTGGTGTATTACAACTACCCTCTGGCTGTGATTCCCAATGGAGGGGTTTGTGGGTGTGTGAGGCTAAAGGGGCACTGGGTTATGGGAACCCACCAGCTCCAGGCAAACCTCCAAATCTGAATTGTCCCACCCTGAGCAGTCAACCTCTACGCCGAGGAAAACCCCCAGGCTCTGTTCTTGTTCCATTTCCAATCAATTCACACATTTTTCTGTAGATGCCTGAGGAGCCTTTCTCTAAAAAAATAAAAAAA